>VWYK01012987.1:2735-16067 GCA_013399775.1 Semnornis frantzii
CTGATTATCTCGTGTAACGCTTCTGAACAGACAGCATCTTTTGGTTTTCCACTATTTATTTGACAGTGTTCAGTGTGTGGTATCTCTTATGGGAAGGTTTGGGATTCAAGAGCCAAACGGTACAACATGTATCAGATTAACATGCAAGCTATTTATGAGATGTGTTGAGCAGTTTAAAAAGGAATTATTTAAGTCTTACAACTTTCTCTTTTTGTAAAGTGCTGACCTCGCAATCTAGATTTCAGTATGTTCTTACCTGTACTTTCCCAGTCTGTAGAAGAAGAGCTGTATTATTTTTCTAAGAGTGGCGTTTGGAATCAGTTGTTGGGTACTAAGGCAGTACTAATGTGGAGGGAAAATGTTTTTACACTGGAAATGTGCTCACTTGAACTTTGCATTTAACCGTTATTTATCTCTTCCATTGGGATTTGATGTTTTGTGGAGTTATCTTTGCTTCATCGTGAGAAGATGAAAGTTGCCTCCAAGTCTTGTCTTAAAACCACATCCACTGTCACTCTTTTGGCTTGTTTCAAACTTTTGGTCCTTCACAATTGCATGAAGAGTGGTTGTGCTGTTGGCACTTGAGGAAAAACACCCAATCATGAGCAAATCCACATCAGGACTGTAAAGATCAGCTGAGGCTGATCTGAAGGCTCTGGCTATTCTTTATATAAAGAAAACTGATGATGATCTCCTACTAATTTGGGGTTGGCAACATGCATACTGAAACCTAGTGGTCTAAATTGTCTTGTATCCATACAACTTAGAGCAGCTGCTTTTGTAAAATTAAAGTTGTTTGGAAGAATAGAAGGGAAACTGCCTAATTCAGATGCTTGTTTACAGTGTGGTTGTACAGCCCCGTGAAGAGGGATTCTGAACCTCCAAATTCCTGTAAACAACTCGCCCATCAATGGAATTTGACTGGTTAATGTTTCAGTATTCAGAGTAGTTGCTGGGTTTTATTACACAAATTAAGTATACACTTAAGCTTTAGCTTGGTTATGGAATACAGTGTATATCTTAATTTTGATCTGAATTTGATATGTTGCAGAAATCCATATAGTTATATGGATGTATTTTAAACCGTCTTTGCGTTCACTGTACATGTGAAGTTTTGAATAAAGGAATGAAAGTTATTTTACAGTTATATGCATTCTCAAGTGTGAGCTTTCATGAAATCTCAGACTGAGAGTGAGTAAGACAATAGGATGCTTTTCTTTGATGGATTTATGTGGGAATAATTCATTAGAGTGGATGCATTGCCAAAGATACTGATGAGTTTTACTAACTGGGTGTGGTAGTGTGCCTTTCTCAACTGTCTGCTCTCCTTAGCAGGTAACAGGGTTGTCAGTTGTATTACACTTAGTTTTCTAAGGACCTGAACTGGGATCAATAGCATCTTTTCACAAGAAGGAGTTGAACTCCTGATTCAGTCCAGTGTGGTGATGCTAATTTTTCTATGTAGAGAATGCTGTTTCTCCTTGTATAAAGCACAGTGACTTCCACAGAATAAACAACAGCAAGGAGTAAGTATTTAGATACTTCTGAAGTCACTTGATACAGCTTTAAGTTTGGGTCCTAAGATAGGGATTCAAAATGTAAAAGTCTGCATCCTTTCTAGATCAGCTTGCAGTATTGAAATGTCTGCCCCAGCCAGGGCAGTGAAGTCCAGGGCTGAAAAAGTGGCAGGACTCAAAGCTGGAGCACAAATGGGTCAGGCTTCAACAGGTGGACATGGGCAGGCAGATATCTTTTGCAATGCTGCAGAACCGATCACTTGTACTTTGCGCTGCCAAGTACTTTGTACCTGCAATCAAGGCAGAATCCATCAGAAGCAGCTCTCATATGAGCTGATGTCCTGCTCTCCTTCCCCACAGGCTGTGTCCAAGAGCTCATTTTCATTGTGGTGCTCAGCACCAGGTACTCTGGACCCTACAATGCCTGTGAAACATATTGTTTCAACAGAAAGCACCTAACTTTGCTATCTTTCAGTAGAGACTTTACCTATAATGGCTTCCAAAGTCCTGGGTGAAATGGGTATGAAGCTTTGAGAAAGATACAGTATACACAAATGCATGAAGACAGTTTTAGATGAACCTCAGGATGTATAGTAGGGCTCTTCATCAGTCAGATACTTTTGAGCTGTCTGGGTGATCTCGCTTCTGTGCTACCGAGCCCCCAAGTTTTGGTTATATGCCATTTTGTTTTTTTCTGCAAAGGGATGCCTGATTTCCTTCTAGTCTGGAAATGCCAATTCTAATTTCCTGCTGAATGGAGACAAGAAATTACTTTTCTTTTTTTACATTTAATGGGGACTTTGCTTTTATGCACATGTGAATTTTGGGGTGCATATGGTAAAGGCTTGTGCATACACTAGAATGGTGTAAAAAAGGCTGTGAGTCTTCTGTTTCCTCACTAATGTGGACATTAAACTCCACAGCATCATCATTGTGAAGCTTCTTGCACAGGTTAAGTCTTCAAGCCGCATCTTGTTTAGAGGAACTATTTTCAATAGGCTTCCAATAGGAAGAGTACTTACAAGTAAGAGCCTTAACTTTAAAGATTTGGGTTTCTTCTGTCCTCGAAGTTTCTTTCACACACAGTTGTACACAGTTCATGGAAAGTGCAAATATTTTTCTGACAGCTCACCCTCTGCATTAAACTTTTATATCTTACCACACCTTTGTTTCTGTAACATGCTTTTTGTGGTGTTTATGACACCACCTCACAAATGTAATTACTCTGTTTGAAACCAGTGTTAAGTGTCACAATATAAATAAAACCATTGTTTTTGTTAGTGCCTTGTGGCACTCATATTAGCTGTATTCGTTTGACTTCTTGGATCTTTTCAGAAGAAACTGGCAGCCAGTGTGAAGTTTGCAGGTGTGCTCAGAGATGAGTACTTAAAATTGCAATTTCCTTATCATGGTAAATGAGGAAGCACTCCTCACTGTATGTCAACTTCTACATACTTCCAGGTTTTGTGTTTGCTTGGCTACCTCAGTGTGAGGCTACATCTGGGCACCTGGATCATCAGTTGAAATTAAAACAGCAGCACCCCATAAAAGAAGTTTTTCAAGGAGTTTGAGGAAATGTCTACCTGCTTCTAGTAAGCTCACTCACCTCCTGCAGTCTTCACACTTACTATCTCCTGTGTGCCCCATCACCTCCACCTAGCCCATCTCTATTGTTTTTTATCCACTTCCCTTATACTTTCCCTAACTTCCTTTTTGGCCTTACAAGGAAGAAAAAGTCAGTATGGAAGCATGAAGGAGAACGTAAGATTTCTTCCCTTCACAAGAAGTTGTCCCTCTCTTACCATGTCCTTTCACAGAAGCCAAGAGAAGTTTTTGGTTGCAATGAGTTCAGAGTGTGAGGCACATTTTTTTTTTTTTTTTNTTGTGCAGGTATGACTGTGTATTTGAGTGCTGTTCCTGGCAGAGGAGTCCAGGGTATCTGTCACACCCACACTGAAAATGCATCAAGTTAAACTTTTGTATTGTTTAAGCTGCATTTATGTTGTGAAATCCACAGGCAATTGAAGAGAGCCCAGCTCTGTTTTTCTGGAATAGCTTTACTTCCTTAAGAGTAGTTTGTGTTAGTCATTTTCCCTTACTCAGTGTTCTTGAGTGATTACTCAATGCTGACCACAAACAAACAGGAGTCTTGTTTAATCCAATCCTAGGACCGATAAAGAAGATTGCAGGAGGTGAACAAGCTCACAAGGAGCAGGTACGGTGGTTCCTCAAACTCGTGGTAGAGCAGAGTGAAGATCATTGCCTCCCCGCTTCCCAGCAGGGTCAGAGACTGCGAGCCAGAGACTGATCTCAAGTGACACTTCTCTGTCTTTGCCAAGTTTAACTTAAGTATTAGCTTGCACTCCTCTCTCACTGCATTTGTGGTTAAGCCGAGATGCCTGATCCTTTGTTGTCTTAGTCATTTCTACCTCTGGGAGCAGTGAGCAGTGCCAAACTTCAAGCGCTTTCTTTCCTCTTAAGGGATCAGAAATCTACAGTGACCTCTAGCCCTTCACGACCAGCTGGGAGTGGACCACCAACCGTAACAGCACTTTAACTGTTTTGAAAAGCCTTCCAGGAGTATTCAATCAATCGTTCCGTAAAAACCTCAGTCACGCACGCTTGACGTTCGCTGTACAGGAGAACCTGCTGTTTGTTTCTCTTTAAAAGGCAACTGCGAATCTCCCCCGGGCAGGGCAAACCTACGCTTACTTCCGAGAACTAGAAATGAACAAGCTGGAGACCCTTCGGAGCTGTAACTTTTCCACGGTGGCTCAACAGCTGCAGCCGTACCCTCAGCAGACGACATGGGCTTCCCTGGGGAGCAGATCTGCCCTTAAACCGCGCCTGCCTCCCCTTCTGCCACACCACACCGTTCCTTGCGAAGGACTCCGCGGGGTCGGCCGCTCGCTCTTTTCGGGTGTCCCGGCTCTTCCAGACCGGCGACGGCGGGGAGCTTGTGTCCTATCCCCGCTGTCCATGGCCGCGAGGAGCCGTTCCGAGCCGCTATTCTCGCGGGCCTTGCAGGGCTGCTACCGAATCCCTACAGCAGCCGCACCGGTCGCGCGCCACGCCTTCGGCCACGTCNGATTGGTCTGTTCGATATCCGTGGCGTGGGAGCCTGCCAATTGGTGGGAGGCCGAAGGCAGACTCTGTTGGCTTACCAGACTATCACTCTTTGGGGCGCCTATTGAGGAAGTAGCCCGGCCATTGGCTCTGTCCTTTGCGTGGCCCACTTACTGGGCTGTCCTCCTGTTATGCCCGCCTCTCTCGCTTTGTGATTGGTCATGGCTCTCCTCTGGCTCCTGTGACGGGTTGTTCTTCTCACGCCGTTTTGGGAGACGCTCTACTTGTACGGGCGTCTTATTGGCGAGTTCTGTCGCTGGTTGTCGTCTATTGGTTTTTCGGACCGTCAGTCGCGGCTGGGCGCGGGAGGCGGGTAGGGGTGTTGCTCGCTGCGGCGTTTCCGAGCAGCCGCTCCGCCGTAGGGTTCTGCCGCCTCTCCTCGAGCGCCGCCCTCGACTAGCTCCGCCCGGCGGCCGGCCTCAGCTCTCCTTGCCTTGGGCTCGCCCCGCCACCAGCAGCAGCGGCGGCAGCGGCGCGCCCCGCGGCAAGGGAGGATGAAGGTGACCGTGGACTTCGAGGAGTGCCTGAAGGACTCGCCGCGCTTCAGGTATAGACGGGAAGGGGCTAGGCTGCGGTCTTGCGGGGGTATAGGCCGCGGTGGAGTGGCGAGGGGTGCTGGAGGCCACGCAGGGGGGTGATGGAAACGACTATGACAGACCGCGCAACGGGGTGGGGAAGGGGCGGCTGGGGTAGGTTGGGCCGAGGCAGTGGGAGTTACTGGTTTTCTGGAGAGCTGTGTGCAACTAGCTCTGAGGAGAATGGCAGGCTGTTGTGGGGAGGTGGTTGTGTGGGACAGAGTATGGGGGACAGTGTTAGGGAGCGTGGGGTAGCAGAGCAGGAGGAGTGTGTGTGCAGAGGGTGATCATGGGGGCTTTCGTAGGAAGGTCAAGCGACCGTGTATGGGGAAGCGGCTATTATGGGGCTCTGTAGGACCAGGGGTTTGCTGGCTGTGGATGGGCTCCGAGGAGGAGGGGCGTATAGGCGGTGGAGAGCACCAGGAAAGGGGACAGCGTGTCTGAGACTTGGATGGGCAGTGCTCGAGGTCTGGGGTTCCTGTGGAAGTAGCGCAGCCCGCAGCAAACGCTGTGGGTGGCAGCGTTGTCTTTCAGCAAATGTTGGAGAGAGAAGGGTGGCAGGCAGCTGGCGCAGGAAATGCTCAGTACCTGAAGCAATGAGCTGAAGCTCGAGTGAACTTCCCAGTGGTCTATCTCTGTGCTCTTCAGGGCTATGCTTACACTTCAGCTCCCAGTGTCTCCAGCTTGCGTGTGCTGCATGCGTCCGTACGCAATCTGCCCTCTGTTGGGGTGTGAGTGCTAAACAAGTTGGCTATAGTCTCACTTCCCATTGTCAGACTAGGACACGTATTTTTTTGCTTTTCTCCACTTGAGTGACCACTTGTCTGCCACTGCTGTAGACTTACCTCTGTCTAAGTTGGACAACTTTCCCCTTTTTCTTTCGGTGTCCTTTTTATCTGTTCAGTGTAGATGTTTTCCATCGTTGTGTCTACTCAACATAATTCTGCCTCTGTGTTAGATGTGTGGCTGGTCTGTGCACTTAGGCCCACTTCCTGTGACTGATATCACCCTGACAGCTGATGGAGAGGGAAGCAGCTCTGTGACTCGTTGTGATGTGTCACTGCTGTGCTTCTCCTGTCCCGTGACAAGTTCATCTTTGGAACACCTTTGACTCTGTGGTGGATACAACCGGGGTGAGCTCTGTCCTGCTCTTCCTCTGGTCTCTGGCTTACACCACCTCTTGTGTTAGATTTAGCAGCTGTGTAGCTCTGGGATATAGAGGAAGTTATAGAAGAAGGCTTGAATGTCTTACTCCTGGCAGAAGTTAAGAGTTCCCAATTTTCTCTCCTTTGCTTCTGTCTTTGTGGCCTGCTAGTCCTTGGTTGTTGCTTCATGGATTTTTCTGATAACTGTGATTCGTGTTGTTGGATGAGCTGGCTGCCCTGTAAGAAGACACTGGATGGTTTTCTAGGTTAGCGAGTTGAGGAAACATTGCAAAGGGTGTGAAACCTACTATAGCTTATGAGGAGAAGGAAGATGAAACTTCACTGCTAGAAGCAAGGCTAGACTAAGTCAGTGGGAAATGAGACCTCCCCTGATGTAGCTGAAAGCTTTTACATTGGGTTAGCTGCTCCCAAAATTTTGCCTAGAGTTGGATGTGCTTGCTAGTATAAGTACATTCTGACACAACTCTTTAGTGTGGGTCCATGCTATTTGTTGACAATGCAGTCATAGTTTGGCTTAATTTAACCTTAGAATGACACCATTAAATAAACATGTCTTTTAATTGCTGATACCTGCTTAAGTATTAAAAAATTTGAGAAAGCAAGACATAGACTAAAATTTGTGAGTAGAAGTGTACTTCAGGTTAAGAGCTGTTACATCATTTGATCTCACTTTGTAGTATTCTCCTTTTGCCCCTCTTGATTTTATCAAAGAGAGAAGCTGAAACCCCCATCATCAGGGTCTTCTAGTACATTGTGGTTGTTCTGACAATTGTTGATACTGCTACCTTTGAAGAAACTGCAGAAAATCTTCTGGTGTAATCACTTGCTGCCACCAAAACATCCTTCCAACCTTTAAATGATAGGAAGTGGTTAAAATAATGAAGCAAAAATCCTGTGCCGTTTCTAAAAAAAGTTTCTTTCATTATTAGTATTAGGATTTTCTGTTACAGCTGTCATTCTTGATGTTCGTAGGAGTTACCTAAGCCAAATACCAAAAACTTTCTAAATGAAGTTTACTGCAGTGGTTTTATTAAGGGCTGGTAGAGATGGTAACATAGAGCAAGGTCATTACAAAGTCCTAGTGTTCTTTCAGGGAGTCGTGTGCTTGTAAAACATCCTCTTGTGCTGTGCTCCTTGTCTTAAAGCAGAGCCGTAGCTCTCTCCTGACCTTGCTGAGCAGGTGGGTGTATTCTCAGTCCTTCCCACTGGTATACCTGTTGGAGCAGTTAAATAAGCCTGTTGGGAGGCATATCGTGTACAGAAATGTCACACAGTTTACTTTCTAGTCATAGAGAGAACTGGGAGGACGTGGGTGAATCAGAGTTCCTGAGTCACCAAATCCCTGTTTTCAGAGGGAACTATTTAGATCTTGAAAACACACTACTACATCCAGCTTCAGACATGGCTTTCTGGCTGATCTCTTTGTCCTGAAGGTGATCACTTTGTGCTGTGAGCTGTAATTGGGAGTATGGTAGTTACCCAAATCAGAAAAGTCAAGGTTTGTTTGCTTGCTCAATGTGCATATGAAGGGAGCATGGGTTGTCACTCTTGAGCTGCTGATAAATAATTAGATAATAATGGCTATAAAGATTCACCTCAGAAGTAGAGTGGCTTATTTCATAGTGAGGAATGCGTTTGGTCTCCCCCCAGGAGATAAAGAAAGCTTTCAGTTATAAAACCCGAAGCAGTAGTGACCTATTTTATCACCGAGTTTGTAAACTTATGACATACCAGATCAGTCTGGGGTTGGAAAATCGAGGTTTAGGAAGTGGTTTGGAGAAGGCTGATGAAAAGGCTGTGAATTCAGGCATGCTTTTGCAGATTTGCAGTATTTTCTTTTTTTTTTAACTTGCTTTGAAAATAGTTGTGCTGAAATCATCTGCTTTTCCTTCATGACTCCTCTTAAAGACCAAAAGATGTAGCATGGAAATGTGTTCACAGTTCTCCTACTGCCTGTCGATGACTTGCCATCAAATGAAGAAGTTGCTTGGGGAGAGGCCTTGGAGCAGTCCTTGAGCAGTAGAAACAGATCTGTGCTGGCAAGTTCTGTGTATATAATCAGAAATTCCTGGAGTGGTTGTCTGGGGTTTTTTTGTTTTTGTTTTCTTGGTTTTTTTTTTTTTTTATATGCAGACAATATTGTGAAATATTACTTTAAACAATGAGAATGTTGGTTTCAGAGTGTAATGAAATGTATTTTCACATCAATGTTTCATTTGCCTGTTTTTCTTGTAACTAAAGAACGTTTTGATGAGTGAGGTTGTACACTGTAGCAGCCACTTGAATCACTCCAAACTTAATTTTTTAGAAAGGAGAAGCAAGTTTTAGTGATGTGGATATAGATCTGCAATAAGTAACAGTTAACAATATTGATTAACAACAAATAAAAGAAAAAGCAACATTCAGTTGGTTGATGTATGCAATTTTAAGAACTCTCTAGAAAAACCTTCAATCTGTTCCAGTCTGTAACAATGAATCAGTAAAAAGTTGTGGGTTTTGGAGATCATTTCTTTAGCCTTACCTGTCAACTGTTGATGAAATTTTAAACTTTTTTTTCTGTTTAATTGTGTATTTACTTCTTGAGACCACAGCTGCAGAACAGATGATGTATGAGTGAAGTAGATGAAAGAATTGAAATGAAACTGTTGCCAGTTGCCATTCTTAGTACAAGTATATCATGGGTACTTTCTGGATAGAGCTGGTGCATAGAGCACTTTCCCTTCAAAGGTGCTAGTCTGAGGAGTCATCCATTTAGACGGAACTAGAGCACTGCTTTGTGTAGGCAGGCCTATGATGTGAGACAGGCTGGCTTGCCGGTCGTGTTCCCTGGTATGGCTGTTGGTTTTCTGTGGCTTTGGCTCTTGCCTATCTACGTGGGCCAGCTGCGATGCTCCTCATGCCTACGCAGGGGATGCAGCCTGAATAGGTCCCTCATGCTACCTCATGGCTTTCAATATTTTTGGTTATTTCCCTCCTCCCCCGCGCCGGTTTAGTTACTGTGTAACCAGAATTAAGTCACTAAGCATCAGTTTCCCAGGTAACAGTAAGTGTTTTGTTGCTTTAAAATACGAGTAGTATAAGAAAGTGATTTATTTAACCTATTGGAGATAGGTCTTGTTCAGCAGTCAGAGAAATTATTGTATACACCTAGCACAAACACTTTAGTCTGTCTGTTACCTTCTGAAGAAAGCAGAGAAATCAGAACATCAGTGAACTTGTCCCTTCTCAGCTGACTCACAGTAGATATGGTGCTGCAGGGCAGGTGTAACCTGCTGCGTGCCAGTACAGTGAGCAGTGAGCAAACTCCTCTGATCCAGTGTGATTTACAGCAGAGACAATCTGAATGCGGTTGTGGTGCTGCTGAGATCACTGAGGCTGCCCACATTTAAGGTGTTAAGAGATTCGTGATCAAGAACTCCTTTGCTCAGATTTACCTAGCTGTTTTAGGAGGAATTTCCAAAGACATTTTTGGTCAGGACTTTGTGCTCTTGATGTTTGGGACTGAAAAGGAAGTTTGTAAGTAAGTTGGCAAGGTGAGGTGGAAAGTATTGCTGAAGAACAGAAGAAAAAAAAAAACACACACACACACAAAAGAACAAAACCCAAAAACCTCACAAACGTGCCAACAACATACAAACAACTGATAAAACAGTAAGGGGAAAGATAAAGCTGCTCAACATTTGCTTGTAAGTTTGTGTTCACTGTTTTTCATACTTGTGTGGCTGTGTTCAGGATTTCCAGTAAGTGATTGCCGAACAGCACTGTTCATCTGAACAGGTGAATGTGCAGGACTGTCTTAGTGGGGTCCTTATGGGTTACACATCATCTCCGTCTGTATTGCTAGGACTCTGGAGTTTGCTTAAGTGATTCTGGATTTCTAGTCCTTTGGATCTGTGGAGATGACAGTGAATGTGTTCTTTTACTCAGATTCTAGTCAGTTATTTGTTTTTACATTTATGACTGTATCTTTCAAATGTGCATTAAGAAAGTAATTGATCTGAGGAGAGTGGACTGTATTGGAATCTTTTACACCAAAATATTTTAAAGCCTTTTTTTCAAATTTACTAGTGAAAGTTGTTGCAGTCCTTCTCAATAGATATTAGAGAAATGTGTTGTGGAATCAGGTTTTCTTGATTTGGTTAGTACACCTAAATTGTCCGAATTTAGGAAAAGTTGTCTTTCATGAATTACAGAGGTTAGGGGACTTTAATAGTCATTCTGTTTCTCTGTTGTCTGATTATGACTGATGTCAAGTAACAGCAAAGTGAAAAATCTGAACTGTCTTAAATTGTTAATAGAAACTTAAAATGTTACTTTCCTTGCTGTTGGCCTCTAAGTTTTTATCTGTGAATGTTTAAAAGACCCCATACGTTAAGAATGGAGCTTACAGCTGAAGTAGTAACAGCATCTGCTAGTTAGCATGTTTCTGTGGCACAGCAGCACGATTGGTTGCTGAAGAACTGATATTAATCAAGCCTGATCTTTAGTGAGTACTTCCAGAATTAAAAGGACAGCTTATATTTGTGTGTGTGACATGATACTGTAATTATACAAGCTCTTCCAGTTATTCAGGTTTAAGATACAGATTTGAAGAGGCTTGATTCTTTAGCCTGGAGTGCCTCATTTGTGTTGGCTAAGCACATCTCATTGTGATGGTTTGGGAGTTACCCGCCCCCCACACTTTAAAATGACCCAGGCTAGACTCTCAGCCGGCTGGGAGTTAAGAGATGAAGCTATATTTACAGCTCAGCACAATATACAAGCAAACATATACAGTATATACAGGAATATTTACAGAAATATACAAGTTTAAGGTAATACAGACACACAACTCCCCTCCCAGAAATCAGAGACCCCAGGAGGGGCTCCCAACCACCCTTCCACCTTCTCCCCACTCCCACACCTTACCCCAAGGTTTGGCTTACGCGCAAGGAGGATCGGCTGGGGAGGATTAGAAGAAAAGTGGTTAGTGAAGTTATTCAACAGAGAGGAGAAGCCAGAGCTGCTAGCCCAAGACCCGAGCAGCAAGCAAGTGCCTCGTGACCCAGACTGCCCGCTGGAGAGACTCTTTTTTTTTTGTTTTGGTTTTCTTATACCTAAACATCACAACAAGCCTATGAGTGAAGTGGGCATCACCACTGTTTTCCTTCACAGCCTTTAGTACAATTTTTCTCTGCTAAAAAAATATTCCAATTCGCTCAAACCAGCACACTCATGTCATTACATTAAGGACTAAGGTTATGGAGATAGTAGTTTGTATATGTGGGGAGAGGAATATCAGTGTTAAATCTTGGGAAAGCAGGGTTGGAATATTCATTAGGTAATTGGCAACTATAAAATATAAATCAGTCAGTCTTGGACTAGGTGGGCTTTGGGTAGCTTTGTTTTTTCCTGTATGCATCTGTGAAATCATTTGCCACCAAACAGCAAATGTGCTGATTTAGCTGTCTTAGCAGCGTCCTCTTCTTGACAACTTTGTACTCAAAACTGTAGCATTTAGTTATCACTTTTCCTGTTTTTGCTCTGTACAGTAAACAGTATGACTCACATTGGGGCTATTGGTGAATTTTTACTATAAGTAAATAATTCTAAGAAGTCCCCAGAACAAACTCCATCCTGATAGCCTGCTTTGGGAGGAAAAGGAAAGGAAAGCAACTTTCACTGACTGCAGAAACATTCCTGCTAAAATTATAGAGCCAAGAACCCTTTGCCCGGGTCTTGATGGGGACTTTTTTGTCTAAATCAATTAGTTTGATATCTCAAGGAGATGCAAATGGAGAGGCATCAGGAGGGAGTGCAAAATAACCTCACTAAAAACCCCATGTGGTTACTTAATGTGATGTCTTGCAGTGCTTTATGTTTACATGGGCAGGAAAAAAAGAAAAAATTCTGACTAATTTGGTTGTTTTGGGGTTTTTTTTGCCTCTCACTTGCACGTGCAAAATTCAGTTAAAAAATGTGTAGAACTTGTCGATGCATTTGTGATCTGTTTGAGGAGATCCTGTGCTGTTTGTTTGAGATTCAGATGTGCCTGTGAGTTTAGGCAATACTTTAGATGGTAGTGGTGGATTTGTAACTAAAAGGACAGCCGAAGTAGCTGTCTGCAGTGGAGGAAATGCAGATTAGCATGTGGACTGTGGCATTATTTTAATATGTGGGAGTTTTCCATCCTTCTGTGTGACAGTGTAGATTCTGCTTTTGTTGCTGCTCTTTTATATGGGTAAGAGATTAGATCAGGAGCATGAGAAATAGTAGATACTATCATTATGATCTTAAACTAAATAATTTTAAGCAGTCCAGTGAAGTAGACTAAAACTCCTTAGGGAGGTGCAGATTCCTTGACATTGGACTCTTTAAAGGTTCAGCTGGACAGTGTACTGGGCTGTCCTGTCTATAGGCAGTGGTTTTCCAGAGTTGGACCAGATAATCATCCAGGTCCTTTCCAACCTGGTAGTTGATGATTCCATGACTGTGTTGCTTTCTTGATGATCTTTTTGAGAGAAGCCCTTGCATATGCATCAGAATAATTACTTGCCAGTTAACATTTAATAGTCACAAAAGAAAAGCAGCTGGGCCACAGACATAGGGTAAATCAGTTATTACAGTGCAACAAAACAAAAGTAACATGCCTGTGTAGAGAAGGAATCTAATTTGTCCTGTATACATTTTCAAGCTGAAAACACAAGGACAGGCTAAGAAAATAAGTTGCTGCGAAGTGGTCCCGTCAAGTGTCCTATGAACAAGAGGTTTTGTCAGAATGTGTGTCTCAGACTCGTGACATGAATCTTTCTGTAATTCAGAATTTCTGTTTGATTTCTTCAATTTCTAAGTTTTCTGTTCGAAATGCTGAGACTTTACAACATGCAAGCAGTATGGAGGATTTAAGTAGCTGTATTGTGGTTTTACACTGGAGAGTAGCCAGCACACACACACAAACTACCTTTTTTT
>VWYK01013093.1:0-14632 GCA_013399775.1 Semnornis frantzii
AGAGCAGCCCTGAGGAAAAAGCCAAGGGACCTGGGTTGATGAAAAGCTCAACATGAGGCTGCAGTGTGAGTGCAGCCCAGACAGCAACCGAGTGCTGGGCTGCATCAAGAGCAGTGTGGGCAGCAGGGCAAGGGAGGGGATTCTGCCCCTTTGCTCTGCTCTCCTCAGACCCCATCTGGAGCCCTGTGTGCAATTTGTTCTTTCTAGTTTTGTTTTCTTATTCAATTCTTTTTTGTAGCCACCTATTAGCATGAGGTGTTCCCTATTTTTAAAAAGCAGGGCAGTTTCCTATCGAGAACCAAATAAAGCAGATTTATGCTAAGAATCTGAATGAGTTGCAAAGCAAGAGCAGAAGAGATAATCTCATTGTGATACAGAGCACAACAAATACTTGTTTGTTAAAATATTTGTCTTCTAAATTGTTCTTTTAAGATGACTAAATGACGAAAGTTAAGTAAACTGATAGAGTCGAGCAGGATAATGAAATAATCCAAAGGTAAAACATCACCAAAAAAAAATTATTTAATGTTTTCAATGGAGCTGATTAAAAAAAATTATAATAAAATTT
Source organism: Semnornis frantzii (assembly GCA_013399775.1). Classification (NCBI taxonomy): domain Eukaryota; kingdom Metazoa; phylum Chordata; class Aves; order Piciformes; family Ramphastidae; genus Semnornis; species Semnornis frantzii. Next base: position 569 of record VWYK01013093.1, read on the forward strand.
TATTTTAAACATTAAATCATAGAATCATAGAATGTAAGGTTGGAAGGGACCTCAAAGTTCATCTAGTTCCAACCCCCTACCATAGGGAGGGACACCTCCCACTAGAACAGGTCACCCAGGGCCTCGTCAAACATATATATACAATTAAATGGCCACTATAAAATAAGCCTTACATTTTTATTATCTGATTCTGCCTGTTTTACAACTTTCCTAACTGTATCTTTAATGTAATTATATGTTTAAGTATCCTTCTCAGCAGTATATACTTACCTGTAGTGACTGCGAGTAGATATGAATAGGTGTAGGTGGAGAATAAGATGTTCTGCCTTGTAAATAGAGAGTTTGCCTTTTTGTTATTTCTTTTTTTTAACCTGAAGTCATGGGAACTTGACAAAAATTTTTGTGACAATCAAAATATTCAGTTTTGCTAATTTTTGGATGTCTGTTCAGATTTTTTGTTCTCCAGAAAAGGGTAACAGAATATATGTGTAGTCCTGTTTCTTTTCTTCAGTGTTGATCAGGTAAGGTGCAAGAAGAACATCATGCTCCACAGAACAGCATAGAAACATAGCAAAGTTTATTCAAAAGGTGCTTTCTGAAGTTCAAGGCCTTCCTGAGTTGCATCTTATGTTTATTAGCTTTTGATAGATGATTATCCTCTGAGTCTGCTTAATGAGTTTTCAAATTTATGTAAATTTTTGGCATTGGCAACAAACTGTAGCAAGAAGTTGCACAGATTAATACTTGTGTGAGTGTGTGTGTGTGTAGAAAAATACTCAGCCAAAACATTTTCTTTGGTTTGAACCTACTCTATGAAAATGCAATTTGATTTTCATTACTTCCTGTATCTGCAATGAGTAATTATTGCTTTTATATATGCCTTTCCAAGGCAAATAATGCTGCTTTAGAGCTCTAAAAATTTCCCTTTCATTTGTGTCTTCCCTGTCTTGTGTCATCCTGATTTGTTTGAATGTGCTTAATACAGAAGACATCTGTCTCTTTAAACAGCCTTCACTCCTTTCAGTGCACCTTCTCTTGTTATATTGCATCCCATGTTAGAATAAGAGGATCAGAAATTAATTCAGTGTTGAATCTACGAGCACTCCAGCAACATATATCATAGAATCATAGAACGGTAAGGTTGGAAGGGACCTCAAAAATTATCTAGTTCCAACCCCCTGCCATAGGCAGGGACACCTCCCACTAGTACAGGTCACTCAAGGCCTCCTCCAACCTGGCCTTGAACACCTCCAGGCAGGGAGCAGCCACAACCTCCCTGGGCAACCTGTGCCAGTGTCTCACCACCCTCACTGCAAACAACTACTTCCTAACATCCAGCTCCAATCTCCCCTCTGCCAGTTTAAACCGATTGCCCCTTGTCCTGTCATTGCAAGACCTTGTCAATAGTCCCTCCCCAGCCTTCCTGTAGCCCCCTTCAGATACTGGAAGGTTTTTCTAAGGTCTCCTCGAAGCCTTCTCTTCTCCAGGCTGCAGAGCCTTCCAGTATCTGAAGGGGGCCTACAGGAAGGTTGGGGAAGGACTTTATTTGCATGAATGATTGAAAATATGTATGAATGATATTGAAAATAACTGTAAATTACTTTTCCAATTTATTTGAACCATACACTTAGATTAAAAGAATAAAAAGATTTTTTCAATTAAAAAGAAAAGGAAATTGATTAGGTGACTCTTGAGAGTTTTATCAAGTCTTCAGTGCTCAGCAGAAAGTTAAATATTTGTTTTTCAAAGCAAATTCCATAGCACCTTCATTATCACTGTTCAGCACTGTGATATACTATTTAGTGAAGATATCCATCACCTCATTGTAAATACAGATTCTTATTCTCTTTCTGACCTAAAAAATATCACTTAATTTGAGTCTTTCACCTACCAGACTCAAATAGGCTACATTTGTTTTTACCTATATCAGAAGTAGCTTCTGAAAATGATGTTTTGCTGAGCTTTTACAAGGGTGTGCAGTGGGAGTGGGTATATACTGCCTTTTTCTCTTAATCTCAGGATTCTTAGTGACATTTGTCCCTGCCTGTGGCAGGGGGTTGGAACTAGATGATCTTTAAGGTCCCTTCCAACCTTATCATTCTATGATTCTATGATTTAGTGGTGTGAGATAATGGGAAGAACACAGTAAGTGGTTGCTACACTCTAACCTGCTCATCTTTCAATGCTTAACATGACTTTTACCTAAGCAGCAAGCAAACCAGCACATTTTAATGCAAAATTAAATGACACACAGTGTGAGTTTGTTCTGCCATATTAGCATAACATGAAATTGCTGACAGATTTCTGCTGCTGAGAATCTGACCTTCAAATGGACAGATGCTCCCTCGTGCTTGCCACCATGCCGCAGCCTGCATTCACTCCCTTACGCAGTCAGGGTTACCCTAGGAAGTTGTTTTGCCTCTATGACCTCTTTTTTGAGAGGGGAATTTCTAAATTAGGCCAATGAAGCCCTTAATGGCACAAGCTGGCTTTTAATTCATGTTTACACTGAAGCTTCAGCACACTGTTCCAGCAGCATAAAGGACTATAAAATCCAAATAAATTATATTTACAGCCACCGCAAGGGCTCTTTACAATGTGAAAGTGACGGAAATTAGAAGCAGGCACATTTGCAAAGTACTTCAAAGGGAGCCTTGTTTTATAAACTGGAAAGCATTACAATCTTTCAATTGCTTTCTCATGAAGGTGTCTTCCGTCTTTGTTCCTTTTGTTTTGAGGAGAGGTTTGGGTGCAATCACTTTACACTTTTGGCTGACAAGAGTATATGGCACTGTCACCCATGACACTATCCCTACTAACCTGATGAGCATGCTGGAGAGGCTTGCTCCTGCCAGATCTTTCACCACCCCAAAGACTGTCAAATCTGTTGTCACTCTAATATTTTGAAGTGTGGCAGCTCCAATATGGGAAGTCTGTGTGTGTGAAGTTGAAACGGTACAAGAAATGGGAATAAATTAAGAAAAGAAGTGTGGGGGAAAAAAGAACATAAGGAAGACTCTCCCAATTGTGTCATACAATAAACATACAGAACAATGATCCATGGAGTATTATAACTCACTGGTGAAGGAATTGGAATTCTTCTGTAATGAACAGTTCTACTTCAAGTACATCTTTAACTTCCTTAGACCAGTTAAAAATACTCCATTCAGCAACTAGTGCATGTCTTGAAATCAATATGATTTTTATTTTTTTTTCCTCTTCTACTTTACTCCAGATAGGGAATCAGAAATTTGGCCTCCTGTGTTTGATTCATTCCTGCAATGTCACACTGAAGTCTTCAGTGTTTGAATTTGATAACCTACTGTATCCAAGTAATTTATCAGAAGTGTTATTAAGTTAAAGGCTAGTTGATTACAAAAGATTTTTCTATCTGATTTACTAATGAGACAGTAACCAAACACACACTCTGCTGTCTGCAATTTATCTCTATGACACTTGTGCCTCAAAAAACAGAATGAACAAGCAGATGAATAGGTCAGACACCATAAGTTCTGCTTTCCTATCAGAAGTGAAATGACAGTGTTGCATATGGGATGAACACTTGCTCATGCAAATCTCCATAACAACAGATCTGATTCCTAGGCTGCAGCAAGAGCAGTGTGGCCAGAAGGGCAAGGGAGGGGATTCTGCCCCTTTGCTCTGCTCTCCTCAGACCCCACCTGGAGTCCTGTGTGCAGTTCTGGACCCCCCAGCACAGGAAGGACATGGAACTGTTGGAGTGGGTCCAGAGGCCATGAAGGTGCTCAGAGGGCTGCAGCAGCTCTGCTATAAGGACAGGCTAAGAGAGTTGGGGTTCTGCAGCCTGAAGAAGGCTTCAAGGAGACCTTAGAGTAGCCTTCCAGTATCTGAAGAGGGCCTACAGGAAGGCTGGGGTGGTATCATTGACAAGGTCTTGCAATGACAAGACAAGGGGCAATGGGTTTAAACTAGCAGAGGGGAGATTGAAACTGGATTTTAGGAAGTTCTTTACAGTGAGGGTGGTGAGACACCGGCACAGGTTTCTCAGGGAGGTTGTGGAGCACAGAATCACCCAATCACATTCTGTGCTCCACAACCTCCCTGGAGGTGTTCAAGGCCAGGTTGGATGAGGCCTTGAGTGACCTCTACTAGTGGGAGGTGTCCCTGCCTATGTCAGGGGGTTGAAACTAGATGATTTTTGAGGCCCTTCCAACCTTACCATTCTATGATTCTATGATTCTATGAATCTTTTCTTACCAAAATCTCTTCAAATTAGAAGGTAATCCCATGAAGCCAGCATGCTAGTACCAAAGAGCACAGAAAAAAAGTCACTTCCAAAGTTCTAGCTATGTAAAAAGCAAGGTGATGCCGTTCAGAAACCTTACCCTGAAAGAAAATCTGATATGCATAATATAATTTTTTGTAGGGGAAAAGAAACTTGCTGACTGTCCAAGGAGGCTGTAAATCTGGGTGTTGGAAACAGTGCTGTGGTTTGTGCTTTCTGCTTAACTGAAGTTATTTTGCATTGCATTCACAATGGTATGCCTCATCCAGGAGATTACATTTTCACGAATTGTTAGAAAAGCTATTCAAAAGATATCTTCATAAAGAAGGGCCTGAGGTGCCTTAATTTAATCAGTCACTAAGCTCCTAATATTGTACTTATAGCCATGATAGCTAAAAGTAGGTAAAGAATTCTCATAAATCACAACAGAATTTCTTGTTCCTCTTTAACAGACCAAATATACCAAAGTATTAGATTTCCTCTGCCAGTAACGTACCTCTCTTGACTTTAAAGGTCTCAATATATTGTTTTTTTTCCCACACTTTACAACGAAATTCAAGGGAAAAAACAAATTTAAAAAAAAAAAAAAAAAAAGAGAGAAAAATGACCATGTACAGAAAGGCTTTGGTCTTGCCCTTGCTGCCATCATGGTCAACAATTCATTAGAACAGAATTATGCCACAAACCAGCTACTGTCTTTGGCAGCTTTAGCACTATGATTCATTTCAGGAAATTTAATCCTTATTTCTGACCACTTTTATTTAAGAATTATAGCAATTGGTAGTGAAATCTAGAGAGTTTATTGACTAGTCTGTGAATGAGTTATCAGAAAGCAGGGAGCTTTAAGGTAAACTCAAGTGGAAAGTGACTTGAGACAGCTACACACAACCAGCTGTCCAGTGAAGCAACTGTCCTGAGTACTAAACTGATCTGAATTCCACATGGGTCAAAATTTCTTGGCTTAGAGGAGAGGATAGTTGCAGCATGAGGTTGTATGATCCTGTCTTTGAAGGATCTTCTTAGGAAATCCATGCCCTCATAGGGGCTGCATGGTGAGGAAAAGCACATATCTTCCAGAAGTCATACTTCAAATAACTGTAAAAACTCTGTCTGCTGTATTTGTGGTGAATGATGATTCCCCAAATTTTTGCAATCACAATTATGAAATGACAGTGTTATTTGTTACTAAATAGCTGAGCTTATGTTGAATGTGTGCTGGCACGGTCCATGAGGGTGAGTAACCAGAGCCATGTAACAGACAGGGAAACTGAAGCAAGGAGCTGAAATGATTTATATGAATATATTGTATATAAATATATCTTTCTGCTGACATCCCTGATAAGCTGATATCTGCTGTCTGTCTCTATCTATGTCATAGAGCCCCAAGGAGTAATGTTAGTGTTTAAAGCAATATCCTCAAAAGTACTTAAGCAATTTTCTTCTGCCCTTCAGGTTATAGCCAGATATGTAGATAAGCAGAGTGGCTAATTTCTAATCCTTATTTAAAAGTAATATTCAGATCCTACCTGTGGATGCAGAGAAGGCAGAGTTGCTGGATGCCGCCTTTGCTTCACTCTTTACACCTAAGGCTGAACTCCCCTAGGTACTCCAGATCCTGGATGAAGGAGAGGAAGCCCAGAGCAGGGAATGCTCCCCACTGGTCAGTGAGGACTGGATTAGGGATCAACTACAGAAATTGAACATTCACAGGTCCATGGGCCCTGATGAGATGCACCCAAGGGTGCTAAGAGAACTGCCTGATGTTATCGCTCTGCCACTCTCCATCATCTTTGCCAAATGGCGGCAGACAGGAAAGGTTCTGAGGACTGGAGCAGAGCCAATGTCACTCCAGTCTTCAAAGAGGGCAAGAAAGAGGTTCCAGGGAGCTATAGACCAGCCTCACCTCCATCCTTGGAAATATGATGGAGCAGCTCCTTCTGGAGGGCATCTCAAGGCACTTGGGAGAGAAGAAGGTTATCAGGAGTAGTCAGCATGAATTTACTACGGGGAACTCATACTTGACTAACTTGATATCATTCTATGAGGTTATAACTGAATGAGTAGTTGCAGGGAGAGCAGTGGATGTAGTCTACCTTGACCTTAGCAAGGCCTTTGACACTGTCTCCCATAACATCCTGGTGAGTAAGCTCAGGAAGTGTGGGATGGAAGAGCAGGCAGTGAGGTGGATTAGGAACTGGTTACAAGACAGAGTTCAAAGAGTGGTGATCAATGGTGCCAGGTCCAACTGGAGAGCTGTAACCAATGGAGTCCCCCAGGGATCAGCGCTGGGTCTGGGGCTGTTCAACATCATCATCAATGGCATTGATGAAGGCACGGACAGACAGAGTCTGCTCAGCAGGTTTGCTAATGACACCAATCTGTGAGGCTCGGCTGACAGAGCTGAAGGCTGTGTGGGCATTCAGTGAGACCTGGACAGACTGAGAGCTGGGCACACAGGAACCAAATGAGGTTCAACAAGGACAAGTGCAGAGTCCTGCATCTCGAGAGGAACAATAAATTACACCAGTACAGGTTGGGAGCTGATCTGCTGGAGAACAGCCCCATGGAGAGGGACCTGGGAGTGCTGGTGGATAACATTCATGGGCAGCAATGTGCCCTGGTGGTCAAGGCGGCCAATGGGATCCTGGAGTGTGTCCAGCAGATCAAGGAAGGTTTTCCTCCCCTACTTTGCCCTGGTGAGACCTCGAGTACTGCCTTCAGTTTTGGGTTCCCCAGTTGAAGAGGGGCAGGGATCTGCTGGAAAAAGTCTAGTAGAGGGCTACAAGGATGCTGAGGGGACTGGAGCAGTGCCTGTTAAGGAGAGGCTGAGGACCCTGGGGCTGCTTAGTCTGGAGAAGAGAAGACTGAGAGGGGATTTAATAAATGTCTGTAACTATCTGAGGGCTGGGGGTCAGGAGGGAGGGGACAGGCTCTGCTTACTTGGTCCCTGGGATAGGACACGGAGCAATGGATGGAAGCTGCAGCACAAGAGGTTCCAGCTCAACACAAGGGGCAACTTCTTTACTGTAAGGGTCACAGAGCACAGGAACAGGCTCCCTAGAGAGGCTGTGGAGTCTTGTCTGGAGGTTCTGTGACCTAAGCTACATTGCCTGGTCTTGCTCTGGCAGGGGGATTGGACTCAATGATCTCTTTGGGTCCCTTCCAGTCCCTGACATCCTGTGAGCCTGTGATCCTATGCACTCATGGGCAGAAAATAGAAAGTTTTCTCTTGAGAAGAAGACTGCAGAGAGGAGCATTGTGTCTATGGGATCAGAAGTTTAGAGCAAAGTTTGAGGTATGGATTTTGGTACATCAAAATTCTGAGCTTATTTCACTCTCAGTGCTTACCAGCACAAGAACTTGACATGAGAGAAGAGCCACTGTCTGTGAAGGCAACAGCAATTAGAATCACTGTTTCCATCTATCTGTAGTTCATATATCTTGCAGCCGATACTGTTTTTCATTGTCCCTAAATCCAGAAACTGATGCTGCTCTGCTCATAATTACTGTCTAGTAACTTACTACAGAAATTTACTTACACTGTAAATTACTGTGTGTAGTAATTGCTCAAAGACACGACACAAAACAAAAACTTGGATTTATAACCACAGTTTATTTAAGCAGCTTACAAAGGTGATGTACTCAGAAGGCAAAAATAAGGACAGCAGAAATAGCATCAGAAATACACAAAAATGAACCTTTCAGGAGTTTTATGAATGTGTCAAGTCTTCAACATTCACTTATAAGCTCTCTGTAGAATAATTCTGAATACATTTATAAATGTATTTCTAACTTCTTCCTGGAACTCATGTATTATTTCTCCATTTTTCCCGAATGCAAACACTGGTGAGAGGACTAATGCAGTTTGGTCTTTAAAATGTAATGAGAAAAATCCCTGCTGCAACAGTGCAGTATCTCTTTCCCTCTCTGAGTTAATTCTCATTAGCTCCATCCCAAACAGAGACAGCTTTTAGTGCAGCTGTTCCTGCCACAGCATATGTCTTGTGATAGCTGTCTTCTGCTCCCGTCCTCAGCAGGAACATTTTATGCTTATCCTGTCATCTTTTCGAGGCAGCTCATAACATACCAAGAGGCGATAATCAGAGTTCAAATCCAAGTCAACCCAAACTCTGAACTACCCAATGTAGACAAAAAATGGAACATGCCACCACTGTCATTCATTTTACCCTATTCAAATCTACTTGAACAGTCAGGGAGGGAAAGAGAAGTGCTGCTCGTCACTGCTTAGCCAGTAAGTCCAGCAATACAGCCTGGAAACAGGGAAAACATACTGAATAAATTGTTTCCACGCAACTTCCAATCCCTCAGCATACCCTCTGGGGTATCAGGCTACCCCAAAAGGCAGGTTGGAGTCTGTGATTTTTGAGGCTCTAACCATGGCTTGAAATCTGATTTACTTAGCTATCCCTCTAATTATCTTTAAAGGGAATTCCAAGGAGAATGAGGTGAGTCTTAAAGGTGAAATGTAATGTATTTTGTTTTGAGGACTGGTGTCACCTTCTCTTTTACCGACTGACTCAGTTGCTCCTGCACATTCAAGTTACTAAATTAGTTCAACAACATTTTTTTGTAAATGTCTAAGTCAGATCCAGCTTTGAAAAAGTGATTTGGTCAGGTTCCTATCCATTCAATAGAAAGTTCAACCAAAGAGCAGATACTCCACTCAGAAAAGGTCCAGCTGCCATCACCTTGCTTGTTGTGAAACCGGGAAGCAGAAAAGTGACCTATGCATGCCTAGGATCTTCCATCAAAAGTACTCTGACAATGGGAACGTGTTTGTTTCATACTGTTTAATTAAATGATGCAGATGGAGCACTCCAAACTTGCTCTTCTGCAGACTCAAGTGAAAAGTATTCTATAGTTTTTAATGGGTTTTACTAATGCATATAGTGAAAGTGCCTTTCCTGCGAGTTATGTCACATCTTTTGAGTACATATTAAAGGTAGAAGGAAAAAAAATAAATGGAGAATATTCTGGGATTGTGTGAATTATGCTTTTCTTACTAGCACATGTTCTTCTTTTCTTGATCAACATATCAGATCCAATGGAAGAAGTTTCAACAAGATTTGTAGTGGAGGGGTAATTAATCAATGCAAGATTATATTTAAAAAAAATAATATTGTTTATTAATATTCACTATTCAGAACTGTCACCACCCCTATCACTAATTTTAATAACAAACAGTTCTTTGCATTAGTCATGGAGACTTTATACAGGTTACAGTAGGCTCTAGCAATCACTACTGATAATATATAACATTGATTGAACTCGATTGAACTGGCAGAGAAGGCTTTGTGGTCAGGGTACCGCTTGCGGTCAATACTCTGCTTGCTCACCAGATGGACTCAAGGAGCTCCTTTCTGCTTATGGCAGAAGGCAATGGTCAGTTACAAGAGGCTTGAAGCATTTACTCACAAAATTATCTCCCGACTGGCAGGGCTGGCTACAGCTTCAGACAGCATCCAAAGGATTTCAGAGAATTCTTGTCATCTGCTGAGACTTCTGGTTCTTGTCGGGTTGCTGGGGAAAGGAGGCAGACAAGTTCTGATCTGGTCCTGATCTCCTCTGGATGATCTGTGTATCTCCAGGACTTCCTGTCTTGGCAGGAGGCTTTCAGGTGCAGGCAGGATGCAATGCCATGTGCAGTTTCAGCACGGTGTCACGCCGGCTGTGCAGGCTGATCACATGGAGGCATTTAGAGCCTGCTACTGGTAAGCTCTTGGAATGCAGTTTCCAGGCAGTTCAGGATATAAGGCAGCATGAATACAATGGCAGAGCACAGATACAACGGCAGAGCACAAATACAATGGCAGAGCACACTGTGCTCCCTGCTCATCTCCTTTTATCCATACAGCCCAGGACTAATCAGCCTTTGGTCACAGAATAACCAATCAGAATGGCAGTTAGCTAAACTTGACCATATTAGGTGAAGCCATAGGCTTGCTTTACCCAAATTTGGGCAGAGTACAGGCCCTGAACAAGGCAACCATGTGTACCTTGTTTCCCATAGGATGCAAAGGGCCAGAGTCCTCAGACTCAGTGGTTCCAGGTTCTTTGTCCTTTTTCCCACTGTTGCTTTTCTCCAAGACATAAGGAGGGAGAGCAGAAAAACATGCCTGGGCAAGCCAGGACATGTATAAGCCTATTTTGGCCTGCTTAGGCCTACCACAACAAGATTGTAAATGGCTGTCCTGGTCTGAGTTAGAGAACTAAATCAGTTCAGTGATTTTATTTTTCATCTCAGTCAGTTCTAAGTACCTGCTCTTTCTGCAGTTAACAGCGTGTTTTCATAGACAGTGTGGGCTTCTAGCAGAGATAACACTCAATATTTCTAGTTAGTACCAAGGACTAGTGTGTAGACCAAGGTCACTGCTAAATCTTGTGTTCTACATAGGGGTCAGAATGAAAGTCCATACTTGCAGGGAGTAGTGGATAGCCCCAAACTGACCAACAAGATATTCCATTCCATACATGTCATGTTCGGTACGAAGAGAAAGACTCTTCCTGGCTTGCCGTGATTCCAGACTAGGCATTTCTTAAGCCATTTCTTCACGCTCTTTCAATAATACTAATAGCTACCTTAACTGTTGAAGCTGAAATATAGGTAATGAGGTGCAACATTAATTCTATGAATTGCTTTTGCTCATTCTATAATATCAAATGTGAATTTGTTTGATGAACACAACAGCAAAAATCTGACCCAACGGAAACTTGTCAGTGATCAGGGAATACGCTGTTTTCAATGTAGGGGTCACCAGGAAGTCATCGATAACTCTGCTTCATATAAAGACTCATGAATCAATCAAAGAGATCATATACTGAGTTGTTCAGTGTTTCATATGCCATTTTTATCTGATTTCAATCTGCATTAGATATCTTTAGCCATTATTTTTAATTCTTGTTGGTTGAGAAAACTGCTCACTCAAATTTTGTGTGCTTCCAAAGTCAAATATAGATATGAGTTTCTTTGGATTGTAGACATATGTATGGTGTTAAAACTTGCAGTGAATCATGTTAAGGAAAGATCCTGTTCTTATTTCACACATCTGACAATCTGGAGCACCTCTTTCTACTTCAGTGAAGATAGAATGGTTCAGTCAGAGCAGAATGTGGTTCCTTGACTTTAGTGTGGCTGCATCAAAGGTGTATTTTTCTTCACCCCAAAATTACCCAGTCCATAAAGAAGAACTTTGCACACTACTGTATCAAAACAAAAGAACGCAGATAAAGGATTGGGAATTTTGTGGATGTATAAACCACAGGCATCAGATTTTATAAAACATTTCCACTCTTAAGGGTTCAGAAATGCCTTAAGATAAGGCACCCTTGAAAATTCCACTACCAATCTATTTACTTTTTAAGACGGCAATATAGCTTGTAAAAACTGTTCCCAAGTAAGTCAGGATCATGGTCAATTAGCTATTATACAATAAAAAGCCACAAATACCTATACATTCCCTAGATGTTTAACATCTTTGTCAATGATATGGACAGAGGAATCAGTGCACCCTCAGCAAGTCTGCAGATGGCACCAAGCTGTGTGGCACAGTCAACTTGCTAGAGGGCAGGGATCCATCCAGAGGGACCTGGACAGGCTGCAGAGGTGTGCCGAGGCCAACCTCATGACATTCAACAAGGCCAAATGCAAGATCCTGCACCTGGGTAGGCACAATCCCAAGCACAACTCCAGGTTGGGTGGGGAATGGCTGAGAGTAGCCCTGAAGAACAGGACCTAGGGGTGTGGGTTGATGAAAAACTCAAGATGAGCCTGCAGTGTGAGTGCAGCCCAGACAGCAACTGTGTGCTGGGCTGCAGCAAGAGCGGGGCAAGGGAGGGGATTGTGCCCCTTTGCTCTGCTCTCCTCAGACCCCACCTGCAGTCCNGCAGCTCTGCTCTGAGGACAGGCTGAGAGAGTTGGGGTTCTGCAGCCTGGAGAAGAGAAGGCTTCCAGGAGACCTTAGAGTAGCCTTCCAGTATCTGAAGAGGGCTACAGAAAGGCTGGGGAGGGACTATTGACAAGGTCTTGCAATGACAGGACAAGGGGCAATAGGTTTGAACTGGAAGAGGTTAGATTCAGACTAGATGTTAGGAAAGGGTTCTTTCCAGTGAGAGTGGTGAGACACTGGCACAGGTTGCCAGTGATCGAAGATCACTTTGGGTGATTCTGTGCTCCACAACCTCCCTGGAGGCGTTCAAGGCCAGGTTGGATGAGACCTTGAGCAACCTGTTCTAGTGAGAGGTGTCCCTGCGTCTGGCGAGGGAGTTGAAACTAGATGATAACTTTGAAGTCCCTTCCAACCTTACCATTCTATGATTCTGTGATTCTATATCGAAAGGAAAGAAAAAAAAATTAAAAGAGGAAAAAAACTAAGAAGAATTTTGGCTTGAACACAGATAAATTTGGCTAATGCTGCATGTTTTATGCATATATAGGAACTGCTTTAGTTATAAGGGTAATGCTTGAAGAAAATGCCTCATTTGCTAATACAAAGGCTATTAAGGCCTCTACAAAGCAGAAAATTAGTGAATACACTCAAAATACTGTCTTTAAATTACACAGCATTGGTAATTGTTTAAAAACATTTATATAGACAGTTATTCACTTCTTCCTATGCCTGACACCAGTGTTGAAGAATTCAGTAAAAAAGATGCTGAAGATGTTTACTAAAAGTGTAGGCAAATAGTTTTTAATTTTATTTGATGAATTTTGGTATATGCAAATTTAATCCCACAAAGCCTGCCAAAAGAACTAAAAAAGAACCAAACCCCTACAGTTTAGATAGAGTTTCAGTCCAAAATTTTCCAAGAAAATTGACTAAATTCAATAGCAGGAAAAAAAAAATAAGAAAAGACTGAATCTAGCCCATAAATTCTTTATGAAGTAATTTTTGAGCCTTGCTTTACAAGAGTTCACAGTCTCAATCCACTTCCTGAACTCCTGCTTTAGTGTGTGCCAAGGTGGATTTATATCTCCAATGACAGTATTAAAAAAAATCCATCATCCTGATTTATATTCTGTCTTCTCCCATCTTAATTGTGAATCTTAGGGGCACAATGTGGTGTCCTCAAGTACCTATAAAAAGGAGAAATGCACAAAGCTGAAGGAATATAAAAGCTTCTCCTTGTACACTCAGCAGAATCATCTCAAGCAAAGAATTTCCTTGGGCCTGTGCCATTATCCTGGCTTTATAGTTGACACCAAAATAGTACAGTAACTGGAGACCCATAAATATCAGAGATAATTATATTCCCTTTAGTTAGTTCCAAAACTTCTGTGCATGAAATGATAGCTATAGTCAGACTTTTCAAATGTCAAAGTGATGCTGGTAAATGAACACTTCCACACATGCAGCTGCTATGACAAACTCTCAGGTCAAACAGGGCTACCCTACGGGTGGCCCCGGACTCATTCTGTTCCAAGTGGTCCTGCTGCTCACTACTGGTGGAATTGCTCCTGTGGGGAGAGTTTAGTCCTCTACCAATTTTTTCTGAGAAATTTCCATTATGATTTAGATTAATTTTAAACTTGAGCTTTCCTTATGTACAACCATAACCTTAAAGTAAGTATTTTGGTCAGGATTCATTCATTCATTCATTCATTTATTAATAAAATTTGTATATTACCAGTAGAATTTTTAAAGGTAGTAGAAAGTAATATTAATACATTTATGGTTCTTATTTTGGTCAGAATTTAAAAAAAAAAATAAATTTAATACTAAAATTCATACATTACCAGCAGAATTTTTAAAGGTAGTAGACAGTAACATTAATACATTTAT
>VWYK01013127.1:0-19208 GCA_013399775.1 Semnornis frantzii
CAACAGTTCCATGTTCTTCCTACTCTCTAAAAATAATATAAAGCAAGGAAGGAAAGGTAAGAAGGCAGAACAGAACTTGGAATTCAGTGCTCCCAATGTAATGTCAGTGATCAGAAGAAATTTCCATGTTTGGATTCCACACAGATGTAGCAAACATTTGCATGCGCAGATGCAGTTGGTCATCTTTGCTCTTGACTTTTTCTTTCTTCCTTTTCACAGCATTGAGCATTAGTGTTGCATCTTATTCTTCAATCTTCTTTTCATATCACCAGTGGACACTTCCTGTAGATACTTGGAAGTTATGTCAAGCTGTGGAAGGCTCTGTGCAAATTCCAGACAGCAATTAACTTCTCTATATGCCCTTTTAGATGGTGATATCTGAGTGTGCTTAGCTTGGTTCAAACCATGATTTTCTTTGACCTGCCTTTGCAGGCTATTGTGGAGGCTCCTGTTGTGTCTGCAGTACTTTGTTTTGAGTTGTAACATGGACACGTTGCTTCTGACAAGAAGGCTGTTTCACTAGGAAGGTGACTAGGCTCCATTGTCAGCTCTCTGGCTAAAACTGATGATGAGAGTGCAGTGTGTGGCCAGCTGAAACTGCTTGAGTGTTCACATACTTTAGGGAAAAAAAAAAAAAACCCAAACCAAGCAGTTTTGAAGAGTAAGACTTTATTAATTTGGCAAAATGATTTTTTGTCACAGCACCAGAGGAGAGGCTGGATAATGGAATGAGATGAAGTGATCTAACTGCTCAGGAGTAGCTACAGTTTTCATAGCAACATGGAATTCTCAGAGCTGGAAGGGACCTTAAGGACTATCCAGTTCCAACCCCCCTGCCATGGGCAGGGACACCTCACACTAGACCACTCTAGTTGCTGAGAGCCCCATCCAGCCTGGTCTTAAAGAGCTCCAGGGATGGGGCTTCCACCACCTCCCTGGGCAGCCTGTTTGTGCTGATTTGAAGCTAATTGGAATATTTTTTAATGAAAAGAATTATACTATAGGCTGTGAAAAGCAAACACTGGTGATGTCTGCTTTACTCATAGGCTTGCTGAGATGTATAAGAACAAGAACACAAATATAGATAAGGCAGAGAGAGTCTCTGTCTCTCTAGCTGCTGGTTTGGATTTCGCCTCTCTGCTGTGTAACCTCACTAACCACTTTCCTTCTAACCCCCCTTGCCCATCCTCCAAACTCACCTTGCATGTAAGGCAGACCCTGGGGTAAGGTAGAGGGGTGGAAAGAAGGTGTAAGGGTGGTTGAGAGCCCCTGCTGGGGACTCTGATTTCTGGGAGGGGAATTGTGTTTCTGTATTCCCTTTAACTTGTCTATGTCTGTAACTATTCCTGTCTCTTGTGTCTATCTCTGCTTGTACATTGTGCTGAGCTGTAAATAGAGCTTCAGTCCTTAACTTCCAGCTGGCTGAGTCTAGTCTGGGGGATTTTNTCCATAGGAGAGTTGCTCCTGCCCTCTGAGCATCCTTGTGGACCTTCTCTGGACAACTTCCAGCACATCCATATCCTTCTTGTAATAGGGGCTCCAGAACTCCAGGTGTGGTCTCACCAGAGGAGAGGGGCAGGATCACCTCCCTCACCCTGCTGGCCACACTTCTGATGCAGGCCATGCTCTGGTTCCTTTCTGGGCTGCAGGTGCACACCGCTGGCTCATGTTGAGCTTCTCCTCCACCAGCACCCCCAAGTCCCTCTGCTCAGGGCTGCTCTTAAGCCAGCCTTTGTTGGTGCTTGGGTTTGCCCCAACCCAGATGCAAGACCCTGCACTTGGTCTTGTTGAACTTCATGAGGTTGGCTTGTACCCACCTCTCCAACCTGTCCAGGTTCCTCTAGATAGATCCCTTCCGTGCAGTGTGTCAGCCACACCACACAGCTTTGTGTCATCAGTGAACTTGCTGAGGACTCAATGCCATGTAAATGATCAGAGGGTTGGAGCAGCTCTGCCACTGTTTTGCATCTGATTATGTATTTCAAGGTAGGAGATGTTACAGTTTCCTTTGAGGCAATAACAAAAACAGTACTTACCTTGTCTTCCTCTTACTCTGCAGGTGCCTGGCATGCAGTACCTATTGATCAGTGTAGGATTTTTGCTATGGTCCATTTATTGAAGATGTGAAGCAGTGTGAAGTCTGAGGTTGGAATTACTGACAGACTAGGGGGAATCTTAGTCCTTGTGATGCACATGGGCATGCTAACTTTCAAGTAATTCTAGCTTCTTTTCCCCTCCCCTCCCTTCCCCTCACTCAGCTATCTCAGGGTTCATAGAGATTTCAGTGGTTTGTGTGCCTGTAAGTTTGGAACAGAAGTGACCAAAAAATGGGGGACCAGCAATTGTATAAAACTGCCAACAACGAGAACTTGTACTACCAACAACACCAAATGAACTCCCTCCCATCTCTAAATCACAGCTACGGGACCTCTGTTATGGATGCTCCTCAGACATCTCCTCTCTCCCCTCAGTTTCCCCAAGATTCAAGAAACAGTATAGCTTTGCCTGTAGGTTCAAAAAGCCTTGGGTCAATGGACACACCTAGACAAACCAGTTGGACACATTCTGGCTCAGGAAACCACGTTCCAGTGAGGAACAATCTGAATAGTCAAAATGCAATGTGGAGTCCCCTTGGGCAAGGGGAGTCCCACGATGGATACCAATATTCCTACTCTCAAACAAGTGAAAATCGATCACAAAAAATTACCAGTGGGGTCCTGCATAAATTGGATTCCTTTACACAAGTATTTGCTAACCAGAACCTGCGAATTCAAGTCAACAACATGGCTCAGGTTTTGCACACCGAGTCCTCAGTGGTGGATGCTTCTAGTGACAGTGCGCTCAGGCAGCTGCTGTCCCAGAAGCCAGCAGTGGAGCAGCAACCTGTAGCTTCCAGCGTACAAAGACATCAACCACTGCTGCAGCAGGGACACCAGAATTTCACAAGCACGCTTCAGAAACAGCAAATGCAAGTCATGCAGCACCAACAGTTATACTACGACTACCAGCAGCATTTGTCGCAGATGCAGATGCATTCTGCCTTCCAGCAAAGGCAGACGCACGCTCAACAAATGCAGTCCCCACAGCTCTTACCGCAGCAGATGCAGCACTTGCAGCAGCCTCAGTACTACACTCAGCCACAGCAGGGACATCAGCGGCTCTCGATCCCGGAGATCCAGCAGCAGCCGACTCGGCAGCAGCAACAGTGTCCAGTGCCAGTAGCTCAGTATTACCAAGCCCAGCCTGTCATGCAGCAGTTACAGCAACAGCAGCAGCAGATGCAATTGCCGCTTCCTCCGTATCACAGGGAACCTGACCCAAAGACTATGCACGAGCCTCACCAGTACTGTCAGGATACAAGTCATTCTGTGCAGCTCATCCAGCTGGGAGCAGTGCCTCAATATTGCTACCAAGATCCCCATGAACAGTACAGGCACTTGTACCCGCAGAGTTTACTGCCGCAGCAGCAGCAAGATCAGCAGAAGCAATATCCGAGTGACAGCAGAGTGCCACCTCTGAACTCCCACGTTGGGCTCAGTCCACCCGAGACCACAGAGGACCCCACATTGCAAGAGCTTAATTCTGTGGGTAATGCCATCCCTCATCGAACTCCTTTGCCACTCTCAGGAGTTCATTTGAACAACAAAAGCTCTCAGCAAGACTCTCCCAGCACCATGTGGCCTCAGGTAGGTAACAGTTCTGTGCTCAGCCAAACTTGTTATGTGGAGGAGTAGCAAGATGTGGAACTGAAAAGTTTACAGGGGAGCTGGAAGCTTGCGCTGTGAGCGGTAGGCATCGCTGGGATGTTTTGGGGAACTGCGTTAACAGACTTCTGTCTGTATCGTTGGACTGGCTTCAGGCCAGGCTGGTGGCAGCACAGAGCTACTGCTGTTGCAGGGCTGCTGCTTCCCTCCTGAGAGGCTGTGGAAAGTTCTGCCTCAGATTCTGGGGAGGAGGGACCTGCTTAGTTACAACAAAGTGCTTTAGCTGATTTCTTACCCCTGAGGGCTAGATTCAGGAGAGTTTATCAACTTCCTGTTTCCAGAAGCGATGCTTCTGGATCAGAGCGTAGGCTTCAAAGAGCAGGTGCTTGCAGGAAAGCTTGCTCAAGCCATCCTCACACAGACACTGATTTGGTAGAGATATAAAGGCTCGGAGGCCTTTAATATGAGTAAAATCATGTGCAAAATGCAAACAATGGTGTGAGTATCTTCATTCATGCATTAATATTTCCTGTAAAGTTATTTCTTTTTTTTTTCCTGTCCCACTCTTTACCCCTTCCCCTTTGATAACAGGCACAACTGTCAGATGGCAGACTGCAGCCACTGTCCCCAGAGCAAAGGTATTTTTAAAAGATTTTTTTAAAAAAAATTATTTCAACGTGAGAAATGCAAAGGAGTACTGCAGTTCAGAGGGAGGGAAATACACTCTTGGTTGGCAGTAGTTGTTACTCCTCTAGAAATGTCTTTAGTTTTGTGCTTCGTGAATTTAAATCTCTGTGAATTTTCACTGCCGCCCCCCGCCCCAACAATAGGATCACTTCACTCTGAAATGTGGGTTGCAAAAAGAAGGGATGGGTTTGGATTTTCATCTTCAACAGCAGGGATCTTCTGGTTTTTCTTAAGGTCTCACTTCTGAAGGGCTGAGACCTCTTCTAGCACAGTTGTCTATGCTAAGTAGAGCATTTTGCCCAAGTACTTGTCCCCTCGCTCATGGCAGCAGTTTGTGCAGGCCTGCTATGGCAGGCCTTGTGTGTTCTCAGCCTTCTCCATCTCCAGGGCTACATTTTGACTGGCATGCCCTGTTCAAAACTTTCCTTCTCTCTTGGGTTACTGCCTTCATACTCCATAGCATTCACCCTGTGCTTATAAGTGGCTTCATCACTGTCTAGATCGAAAATTATGCTTCCTCTGCAATAAAGGGAACATAATATCTCTTCTTTTTTTTTTCCATGTTAAAAAAAAAATGAAATTAAAAACAGTGGCCAGAACAGAGAAACACTTCCTGAGAGAGCTGATGTGAAAAACAGGCTAATGTGTTCAGTATGCTTGAAAGAGTTTAAGAGTTTGCCTGCTCTAAATGGTCATATGAGGTCACACGGAGGAGTAAGAGCATCTCCTAACTTCAAACAGGTAACAGTCTGGTTCACTTCAGTTTTTAGCTCCCTCCTTTCCGTGTTCATGTTTGCTTGCTTTGCCACGCTTTGCTTTGCTGTCAAAACTTGTTCTTCTCAGAACTATTTTGTTATGTCATAAATAGAAATGCACAGAATTCTGATAGTTTGTAGGTTTGAAGTCTTGCTGCACAGTCTGAGGCAGTGGTGGAGGACAGAGCAGCATTTGTCCCTCTCTGTTTCTCTGCATGTTACAAAAACACCCTACCAAATTATGTTGGGAGCACCTACTTTTTTTTTCCCTGTCATACTTGTTTATGACATTAGAAATATCAGGACCATCAAGTCTTCCTTCTTTTCATTTGGACTACTTGGATGACTAAGGGTTATTTATTGGAAGCCTTCCCAGGCTTTAATTGAAGGAGGAAGATTGTTGAATCTTTGACAGCTTTCTTCCCAACTGTTTAAATTCCATAGGTATCAACAAATACCAAACCAGAATTGTGGGCTTGAATTGTTCAGCTTAAATCTAACTTCCCCTATCAGTCAGTCTTTATCTGCCTTGGTATTTTAGAAATTCTGCCCTAACAGCGTATACCACAAGAAAGCAAAGAGCTACTATAGTTACATCATCTGTGTCTTTGTTTTCAGGTGGGTGATGGAGAATTCTCTTCACAGTGATAGAAAGAGCATGTGTTTATCTCCCCTCCTGCAAGTTACCTTGTAAAGATGCTTAATGTGGTTGTTTATCACTGAGGCTGAATCCTATATAGGAGTCCCAAGTGATCTCCTACCTTCTTTCAAGGGTCCAAAAGCAACACTGTAGCGTGCTTTGTAACACTGACCACTTGTTTTCAGCCATGGTGTGCACCTCGAGTAGTGTATCAATCCAGAAGTAGCCCTCCCTCACCTGGGCTGAAAGCCTTTAATTGTCTGTACAGGATGAAGGAGAGAAACCAGCACAGCAGCCACTGCCTAAAGAGGTGGATAGCCTCGCGCCCATCATCATGCCAGTGTCTGTCCCTGTAAAGCTTCTGTCGCCTGAGCCCAACACGCAGCCCTCTGCCAGCACTGCCACAGTCAAAGACAAACCTGCCAACTCTGTGTCAGATGATGAGATGCCCATTCTTGTGAAGATGACTTACTCTCCACCATGCAGTCCAAAAGTGGCCAACCCCTGCTCATCCTCTGTGAGTGCTGCGTTTCTTGCCACTAACTGTGCTCTGCTTGTGAAATGCCTTTGCTTATAGTGCAACTGTTTCTAAAATGTTTGTGTTCTAGAGTATTTCCTGGAATCTTAATGATGCCCAACAACTGAAAAAAAACCTGTAGCATCATAACATTTCTTCCTCAGTCATTTCAAAATATTCATTTTTCCCTTTGCTTGGAAATCAAGACTATGGTTGAAAATAAACAGTTTGAAATTGGAATGTGACATTCTTTTATCTCACCAGGACAAAGGGATTTAGTATCTTCTATTTGTTTTGGTTTGTTTGGGATTTTTTTTCCTTTTCCAGACAGCGTTGTTTTTCTGTTATTGCTTTAATTCAACAGTTTACTTCTTCCTGTTTTTTTAAGTCAGCTATATGTGCTTCTCATTTCGGCTGAAGGTAGGGCACTGTGCTTACATAGCGTGCTCTAAGCCTGTATGAATCACAGAATCATAGAATGGTAAGGTTGGAAGGGACCTCAAGGATCATCCAGTTCCAACCCCTGCCACAGGCAGGGACACCTCCCACTAGTACAGGTCACTCAAGGCCTCCTCCAACCTGGCCTTGAACACCCCCAGAGAGGGAGCAGCCACAACCTCCCTGGGTAACCTGTGCCAGTGTCTCATGACCCTTACTGTAAAGAACTTCCTCCTAACATCCACTTTCAATCTCCCCTCTGACACTTCAAACCCATTGCCCCTTGTCCTATCATTGCAAGACAGTCAATAGTCCCTCCCCAGCCTTCCTGGAGCCCCCTTCAGATACTGCAAGGCTACTCTAAGGTCTCTTGGGAGCCTTCTCTTCTCCAGGATGCAGAAGCCCAACTCTCTCAGCCTGTCCTCATAGCAGAGCTGCTCCAGCCCTCCCAGCGTCTTAGTGGCCTCCTCTGGACNGGAGTCAGACTTTTGCAATGAAGTCATTTTTCCCTTTCTCTCTGCATACATCAGATCTTGGGGGAATTCTTGTATAGGAAAAATAGCTATGATTAGTGCTTTCATTTCCTTTATAAAATTGAAATTCTCAGGCAGCACAATGAATTGATTAATGAGATGTGAGAATGCTCTTTATTGTTTTCCTGGAAGAGTCTTGGAGCAAGTCTTTCATGTTCTGGTGTAGAATCAGATGCGGCTTGATCCTTCAAATCCATGCTTACAGGCTATGCTATGATAAAAGACTGCCAGAGAGTGTAAGTACTGTATGGTATTATGTGCACAGTGCAAAGACATACTCTTGTGATTTTTTTTCGTTCTCATGAGGCTGATGGCCAAACAAGGAGACAGCTTATCCCATCAGGGCTGACTCATGGTATACATGTATTTATCACCTTCCTCCTGACCCTTCATCCAGACATGCACACTCATTTAAACAAATACAACATTTTTACTCACTTCCTTTCAGACTGAGGTTTTACACATCAACTTGTAACTCAGCAGTACAAATTTTCTTTTCTATTTGTAGAGAGGAAAGGGACAGTTCTGAATCCCTGAGCTCTGAGTGGGAGATCTTCTCTAGAGACATCAGCGTAGGTGGCTTGGGCTTCTGTATTTCTGCAACGTATGTAAAGTGACTGTGATTAAATCTGCCAATGTTTGGCTAAATGTGCATTCATTCACTCAAAATTATGCTTGCAGTCTTTGTTACTGCCCAAGCAAACTCAACTCATGGAGTTTCCTCGGAGTGCTGTCTTTTGTGTAAGTATCATAGAATGGTTTAGGTTAGAAGGGACCTCAAAGATCATCCAGTTCCAACCCCCCACCACAGGCAGGGACACCTCCCACTAGCACAGGTCACTCAAGGCCTCCTCCAACCTGGCCTTGAACACCTCCAGGGAGGTTGTGGAGCACAGAATCACCCAACGTGATCAAAGATCAAGTTAGGTGGTTCTGTGCTCCACAACCTCCCTGGGCAACCTGTGCCAGTGTCTCACCACCCTCACTGTGAAGAACTTCTTCCTAACATCCAGTTTACATCTTCCCTCTGCCAGTTCAAACCCATTGCCCCTTGTCCTGGCATTACAAGACCTTGTCAATAGTCCTTCCCCAGCCTTCCTGTAGGCCCCCTTCAGATACTGCAAGGCTACTCTAAGGTCTCCTGGAAGCCTTCTCTTCTCCCGGCTGCAGAGCCCCAACTCTCTCAGCCTGTCCTCACAGCAGAGCTGCTCCAACCCTCTGAGCATCTTTGTACCATTAGAAATTTTCAAAGATCGAAGTTGTTTTTTCTTCTGTAAAGAGATTGTGCCATTGGAGATGGTTTTTTTTAACACCAAAGAACTGGTGCTGTGTTGCATTTATTTATACTATGCTTCAAGCTGTCCAGAAAGGCTCCCATGAAACAGAGTGAATTCAAACAACAGAAGCAAACTAAGTATCCATCAAGGCTACAGGATGGTGGAGCTAAAGCTTGCAGTCAAGGTTCACAGTCAAGGGTCACATCAGGATCTGTCAAGGTGCAGCAGCAGGGCTCCCAAGGATGCATTCATTCTGGATAATGGGAATGGGAACCTTCAGCAAAATGAGAGCTCTTAGATTAGACATCATAATCTCCTTTAATAGATTAATGTGGACATAACCACACTGAGGCTAAGGTATGCTGTAGGTGAAGCAGCATAGGAGTTGAAAGTGTATAGGATCTCTAAGATGATGTCTTGGTCGGTTTGGTTTATATTAATGTGAAAGGTGCAGTAGCTCTTTCACATTTAAAGAGCAGAACAAAATGAGCCTTTAAAGGATTCGGTCTGGGAGGTTTTTAGGGTTTGCTTCTGTTTGGGGTTTTGGTATTTTGTTTTGACTTTCTTTAGGATTTTTTTCCCCTTTCTCCTAAGTTTACCATTGTGATGGAGTATGTCAGTAATTACAGGTAACCCTCACCCTTTCATTGTTCTGAATGTCTATTATCAACAAAATTTCCCATAAGGCTGCATTTTTTTCCTGCAAAAAGAAAAACACTGTTGTTTTTTTCTCTTTTTTGATATTTTGAAAGAAAAAAATGTCAACAGCTGTTGGAGAGGACACAGCCATGATCTAACAGAGAGGACAGGACCTCTGTAATCAAAAACATTTCTGCAAGCTGGAACATATTAACGTAAAGGATAAAGGATGACAGAGCTAATACTCCTTTAACATGATTTTTATTGGGTGAATGTGATTCTCCAGAACCACCCATGGTTTACAGTTGTATGTTATCTAAACGTAGATTGTAGTCACTTTATGTAGTAGTAGAATTTACCAGATCATACCAGCATTGTGGAGCAACCCTCTGTCAGACTTTGTCTTCCACTAAGTTTATCCTAAAGAAGATCTAGAACCTGAACACCTGAGCAATATATTTAAATCTGTGTTCATCAGCCACCTTCTGTGTTCTTAAAGTACAACCTGAGAATCGGCTTTTTCCTCCTTTCTCCTACTCCCCTCAAAAAAAAGAAAAGACTCCAGGTTTGCACAAATTCTGTGCCTTCCACTGTTGTGGGCTGTAGGAATTTATAGTTAAGTTATTTTTAACATTCATATTCTAAAATTCTGGGTATGTTATAGTATGTGAATTTCCCAAATGGTCATCTACTACCCTTTTTTTCTTCAAGGAAAGAGGAGAGTTAAGTTCAGGATTTGTTGCAGCTGGACTGTGCTCAAGCTGATGAGAATGCAGTGATAAGAGGCAAAGAATTTGAATTTATTACGTTTTTCTTCCTTGCGTGCTGCTGAGGACTGCAGTAATTTCACTGAGCTCATGTGTCCTTCTCAGTCAAACAAAATGCATGTATTGAAAAATATCTCACATAAAGTTTCTAATAAACTGTGACTGGCTAATGAAGTAACCCCCAATGACCTGCATGTTCAGTGCAAATAGAAATGCCCAGCGTGTTTGGGTGGAGCTGAAAAAGAGTGAGAGAGACAAGGCCTGGGAGAGCTGTTTCCTGCATCTCAAAAGCTGGCAGCAGCCTCTCCATGTGCCTGTGGCTTGGCCTTGCCTTAACCCAGAGGGCTTACTGAGTGAGAGTGGGGGTTTATGTGCACTGGTTTTTTTTCCTCCCCTAAGGCTTCTGTGTAGCACCAGATAATCATACAATCATAGAATGGTAAGGTAGGAAGGGACCTCAAAGATCATCCAGTTCCAACCCCCCACCACAGGCAGGGACACCTCCCACTAGTACAGGTCACTCAAGGCCTCCTCCAACCTGGCCTTCAACACCTCCAGGGAGGAAGCAGCCACAACCTCCCTGGGCAACCTGTGCCAATGTTTCACCACCCTTGCTGCAAACAACTTCCTCTTAACATTCAGTTTCAATCTCCCCTCTGCCACTTCAAACCCATTGCCCCTTGTCCTGGCATTACAAGACCTTGTCAGTAGTCCTTCCTCAGCCTTCCTGGAGCCCCCTTCAGATCCTGGAAGGCCACTCCAAGGTCTCCTGGAAGCCTTCTCTTCTGCAGGCTGCAGAGCCCCAACTCTCTCAGCCTGTCCTCACAGCAGAGCTGCTGCAGCCCTCTCAGCATCTTCATGGCCTCCTCTGGACCTGCTCCAACAGTTCCATGTCCTTCCTGTGCTGGGGGCTCCAGAACTGTACACAGTACTCCAGATGGGGTCTGATGAGAGCAGAGTAAAGGGTATAGTAAAGTAATAATGTACTAACCTGACTTACTATGGTGGTACTGCCTGGTGGTATATACAGCTTTTCTGTGGCTGTTGCCCTAAGCTGTAGGGAATTGTGTGCAAACCACATTGAAACATGCCTAAACACTGACATTCTGCATGTTTTAATTTAGGAAATCAGCAAAAAGCTTCATCAAAGTGCTGTAAAATTGGAAGAAAACTTCAAACCACTGCAGGACAAGAAGAAGTATCGACATAGACCCGAACCTCTCTTCATACCTCCTCCTTCCTTCAACTTCAGCTTGTCCCACTCTGGTGCCATCCTGTACCAGAGCCAGCTCCGCTCCCCTCGGGTTCTTGGGGATCACCTGCTAGACAGGACGCATGAGCTGCCCCCCTACACTCCACCGCCAATGCTCAGCCCGGTCCGGCAGGGCTCTGGCCTGTTCAGCAGTGTTATCACATCGTCTCACAGCGCCGCGCACACTCAGCTGCCGCTCACTCCACTGACACCAACTCCACGGGTGCTCCTCTGTCGGTCCAGTAAGTGTTCTGATGGTACGCAGTAAATACCACTCTCCTCTCTTCTGGTGGTTTTTGTGTGTGCTTGCATGCATGGCTGATTTTGGTACTTCACAGGAAAACTCATCATAGAATGGTAAAGTTGGAAGGGACCTCAAAGATCATCCAGTTCCAACCCCCTGCCGCAGGCAGGGACACCTCCCACTAGTACAGGTCACTCAAGGCCTCCTCCAGCCTGGCCTTGAACACCTCCAGGGAGGTTGTGGAGCACAGAATCAGCCAATGTGATGAAAGATCATGTTGGGTGATTCTGTGCTCCACAACCTCCCTGGTCAACCTGTGCCAGTGTCTCACCACCCTCACTGCAAACATCTTCCTCCTAACATCCAGTTTCAGTCTCCCCTCTGCCAGTTCAAACCCATTGCCCCTTGTCCTGGCGTTCCCAGACCTTGTCAATAGTCCCTCCCCAGCCTTCCTGGAGCCCCCTTCAGATCCTGGAAGGCTACTCTAAGGTCTCCTCGAAGCCTTCTCTTCTCCAGGCTGCAGAGCCCCAACTTTCTCAGCCTGTCCTCATAGCAGAGCTGCTGCAGCCCTCTGAACCTCTTCGTGGCCTCCTCTGGACAGACTCTAACAGTTCCATGTCCTTCCCATACTGGGGTCTCCAGAACTGCACACAGGACTGGAGGTGGGGTCTGAGGAGAGCAGAGCAAAGGGGCACAATCCCCTCCCTTGCCCTGCTGCCCACACTGCTCTTGCTGCAACCCAGCACAAAGTTGCTTTCTGGGCTGAACTAATTTTTTTTCATCAGGGGTTTTGCCTTCGATTTTGTAGAGGAGGTATTAAACACCAAGTGAAAAGAGGAGTCTGACCAGTGAATAAGGCTGTGAACTTTCAATGTGATCTGCCTCCAGAAAGGACCGTCGTGCTTTTTGTTACAACTGGACCTTACAAAGTAGAGAGAAAAGACCTAGTTTGAGGCTCTGGGTTCACCCGGTTTGTTGTGCTTCACAAGAAGAGCTGTCTAATCAGACATGACCAGGGCAGGAGAAAACTTTGCAAATTAGGAGATTTCTGTTACCTGTAACAATTTACCCTTTATCAAGATTTAGTCAGAAACAGTATAATTTTTTCTTAGTAGAATGGAGTAATGCTGATTTTAATATGGAGGATGCAATGCTGCCTGGGAGGTGGAGCATCATCAGTGATTCAGTTGCTACCAAAATACCCTTTTAAACTCAAACTCCAATCTCTGTTTCAGATAGTATTGATGGAAGTGTTGTTCCAGTGACACCTGGGCCTGGAGAACAGACTGTTGAACCGTAAGAAAAAACAATTCTGTTTTTGTCACTGCTTTTATAGGTTACCTCAAGCCTAGACTATGTGGCATAAAGTGTTTTGAACAAGGCAGGTTATGTTTAACTGCCTGAAGTTGTGTTGAGATGGATGTGTTTACAGTTACTGAGATGGTAGCTGAGGACAGTGGGAGCAAAATTACCATGGGAGATGTAGAAGTCACAGTCCAAAAATGCTAGGAGAGGCTTAATGGGAGGCACTGAAGGTGAAACAATGGTTAGTGATCCAGGAAGAGGGTTGTGAGTTAGATATAACCATATCCAGCATGCTTGCTTTATATATAGCTTTATATTGCTTTATATATAGATATGTATATAGATGTAGTAACTGGAGTGTTGCAGGAGTGTTAACTGGTAGGTTCTTTGGGGCAGACAGCAAACAGGATTGTCCCTCAACAGTAACCTCTCTTTCTCTGCTGAAGAGTGCTGTACTCTATGGAATAGAGAGTTACGGTTTCCAGTACCTAGGCTTTTTGCTAGTCAGCACCCATACAGGATAGTTTGGGTTGTCTGTAAGGAATGATGACTCAGTCTAGTTTATATTATGTATTGAGATTTTCGTTTTCCCCCGAATCAGTTCTCTCTAATACTCAAAATACTTTTCCTACTGAGAGCAAAGCATTGCATAAAGCAATCTGACACAATTTCCTGCCACTCCAGCCTAACAGAAATTTTGCTGGAAACAAAGAGAACACTAATGTGACTTCTGGGTTTTTTTTCTGTGTGCTGCATAGTTGAATACTCATGTTATTTGTTTTTATAGACGAATCAATATTGGGTCCAGGTTCCAGGCTGATATTCCTGAGCTGCAGAACAGATTGCTAATGGAGAAAGATGTGCATAAGGCTACTTTAGTTTGGAAACCATGGCCAGAACTGGAGAACAAAGTCTTCCAACAGAGAGGTACAGTGACTTGCCATTTTAGAAGTTCTTAATCAGCCAGTGCCTGTTGAAGAAATTCACATTGATTTCTTATGTGTATAGTCTTCAAAATGTCTGAGAGAATATTAATCATTGAGAATGCAGAGCAAGAGACCAGAACTGCATGTGGTGGCACTTAAAAGTAAAGTCTGGATGAATTGCTTTCTGGCTGCCAAGGGGCAAAGATCATTGCTTGAAAGTGGGATTCTTTTGAGGGTCTGAACGGCCATGGTAAGAACAGAGGTCAGAGGCAAGATGATGTCTCCTGTGTCTGTCCTGTGACCCTAAGTGAGAGGAAGTGTGATGGGCTCAGTGTCTTCTGCCAGCCTGCAGCAGTTGTTCCTGCTTCCAGCATGGTTCATTTCTGTTTTCCTAGCCTGGCTAGAGCCTTCTAGTCAGAGCCACATCACTGGCCTGTGCAGTCCACTCCCTCAGAGACAGATCCCTGCTTCTGGCTCTGCACTAGCTTGGCCCCTCCTAATGATGAGCTCTGCAAATCCTATTATGTCCCTTCTTCAGTGAGTGATCCTAAAGCCAGGGGATGAGATGCTGGGGAGGGAGAGCGAGAAAGCTGCTGCCCCAAAATACGTTATCTGAGTGACAGTGCAGAATCCTCGGCTCTGGATGTGTGACTGGCAGACTATTGTATGAGCAGTGAAATGTTGACTTTTTTCTGACAGTGGAAGACCTTCTAAATATGAGTTGTTCCAGTGTGTTACCTGGTGGAGGAACTAACTCAGAATATGCTTTGCACTCTCTCTTTGAAGCAAAAGGAGATATTATGGTAAGATAAGGAGCTGAAAGGGGAGATGTTATCCTCTTCTGCAGATAAATTAGCATGCTTTATTAAATGGATTTACATATGGTTGAATAAAAAAAGAGAGTTCTGATCGATTCACAGTGATGCTTTAAAAATCCTGTAATAATTTTGGGGAATGACTTTTCCCGTTCATTCTTTAATAAATTTAAATTTCAAAGCAGTGCCTCTCTGAAGGCTTGCTGTATATTTCATATAGATAAGATTACTTAGTTTATAGCCTTGGGATTTTGAATGTCTTCCAGTGCTTGCTCCAGCCTTAGTATTTCACAAGCTTTATATCTGGTCACAGAGAGCTTAGTCCTCTTCTTGCCCTTATTAAAACCTTTGTTTGTAGCAGCAATCACATCTACTTATCTGTTCAGAACTGTGAGGTAATCGCACACAGTTCTCACATAAATAATGCATTTGAAATATTTGCATTAGCTTAATGATGAGAATGTTATTAACTAGGGCAAAACATCCATTTTTTTGCCCAGTGTTGGGGAAAGACAAGGGCCTGCACCGGTTCCTGGAAAGATGATTTAAAGCAAAATACAACAGAACATAGGACTGGAGTGAGTCTCTGAGGGTTGCCTAATACAGTGGTTTTTAGCTTGTGCCCCAGTTTCTCTAGGCTCTATTAGCTGTATCTGAGGGGTCTGAGACAGGTGAATGAACTTAACTGTCAGCATGTGTGCTGCACAGTGGGGTCTGCATTGTCAGGGGAGGAATTCTAGGCATCTGCAAATCACCTGTCTTCCTGGTCCAAATGAGGATTAAATGCACTTGCTGTCATGCCTGACAGATGTTGACCTAAACAGATATCGCAAAAGACTTAATGCTGTAAATATTAACTCCATCAAACTAACCATTAAACAGTGTTAACTATCAACTATCAAATCAAACACTATAAACAGATTTGTACGTGGCAAGCAGAAGGGAGGGAAGTGCTAGAAGCTACTAAGTAATAGCCACATTTGTGCTAATTAAAGCAGGACAGGTGTGCATTAGGTGCTCTTCTGTGAGGTACAGTGTTAATGGGTCTTGGAGTAATTTGATGTGATTTTTATGACAGAAGAGGAAAAAAGGGGAATACTAATTCATATCCTAGTACCAAAGAGTCTTTAAATGTGTCTGTATGCAGCAGCTAACGGCATTTGCTAATTCTCTTTCCCCCTGATTTTTTCATTTAGGTTGCTCTTGAGAAGCTGCTGTTGAGAAAGCCAGTGAGATTGAAGTGTCATCCTTTGGCAAATTACCACTATGCAGGTAGGCTTCCTTGTGGGCTCTGTGTCTGCTAGGATTCGATGCCCAAGGCTGGCATCCCAGGCTAGAGCATGGGACCACACTGCACTCTCTGCTGTCTGCTGCAGGGATGGCAACATGTCATAGAATCATAGAATGGTAAGGTTGGAAAGGACCGCAAGGATCATCCAGTTCCAACCCCCTGCCATAGGCAGGGACACCTCCCACTAGTACAGGTCGCTCAAAACCTCCTCCAACCTGGCCTTCAACACCTCCAGGGAGGGAGCAGCCACANTTTTGTCACCTGGCGATCTTTGTGGCCTCCTCTGGACCCACTCCAACAGTTCCATGTTCTTCCTGTGCTGAGGGCTCCAGAACTGCACACAGGACTCCAGGTGTCATAGAGAGGTGATGTGGACGCTGCTGAATGTTACTTCCAGAGCCTTTTGTTACCCCATCTGGAGTACTGTGTACTCCACCCAACGTGATCTTTGATTCTGTGCTCCACAACCTCCCTGGAGGTGTTCAAGGCCAGGTTGGAGGAGGCCTTGAGTGACCTGTACTAGTGGGAGGTGTCCCTGCCTATGGCAGGGGGTTGGAACTAGATTATCCTTGAGGTCCCTTCCAACCTTACCATTCTGTGAATTTTGGCAGTTTTTTACCTGACTGATGACATACAGAAACTTTGCATTCACGTTGCTGTGTAGGGTTCTACAGATTTAAAACTGTCTTGAGGATTTTTTTTCCCCTCTTTAAAATGGAAACTTAATTTGGAGGTCTCCTTTTTTTAAACTGCTGCTCTCTGTGCATTATCAATTACTAGCAGTAAGGTCTTCGTTTTCTGTTATGTAAACATCTGCTGTCATGCCTTCCTTTTTGGAAGTGATGGTGCATGATAAATGAATATGATAATCAGAAGCAATCCTTTCAAAGAGACGGTGTTGTAAGTCTAGCTAGCATCTTAGTATTGAATGCAGAGCTTCTCATGGTGTGGATCTAGTCAAAAATAATCAGGTCTGGGATGGTGACTTCTTTAACAAACACAGCAAGAACTGCATTTGATGGAGTGGAAGTGCCCTGTGAAACGCACAAGGTGGTGTTAAGCCATTTGACTATCATCTAAGCATAGATGGCAAATCTCTCCCTCATAGCCCTTCATGTTACTGCTTAATAGTGGCTAATAACTGCTTGGATGCACAAAATAAGGTTCTAGATAAGAGATTTACAATTTTCTCTCCAGTTTATGCCCAAGGGGAAACAAAACAAGAATCTGCTGCTGGTCAGTCAATGACAGTGTCCAGGGTCACATACTCATTTCCAGTTACAGTCAGAATATGACATAAGTATAGAAGCAAGCTATTTTCTGGCTGTTGGAACTCACTGGAAAAACTCCCAAGTAACAGTGACTCGTTGGTGAAACAACTGCTCGAGCCCTCAGCTTGACAATAAGAACAGAAACAGGTTTGGTGGCAGCTGATAGTGAGAGTGAATAAATGTGAACATCAGGTTTATGAGTCTTGTCTGGGGAGATGCCTAGGCTTTGCCCAGGCTTTAGACAACACCTCTGCCACTGTCCCTAAGCACGGATAAGGAGGTGAATGGAAAAGGAGGGCTTCAGCCAGGAACTTTCACCAGGTCTGTTTTCTGAAGAAACAACTCCAAATCACGTGTGAGACAGTCAGGGCATAAGAGAAGGAAGCTAAGGAGAACTCCCAGCAGCCTCATCTTCAGTGAGTGACCTAATTAGCAGATCAGAAATTCTGCATGTGTGGCAGAGGAATAGAAAGTCTTTACTGAATCAGCTCCGCAGTTTTTCCAGAAAATGTTTTATTGAGATGCAGGAAGGAGCCAGGAAAGACTATTTTATTGAATCTTTCACGTGAGGTGATGCTAATAGTAGCCTTCCAGTATCTGAAGGGGGCTACAGGAAGGCTGGGGAGGGACTGTTGACAAGGTCTTGCAATGCCAGGACAAGGGGCAATGGGTTTGAAGTGTCAGAGGGGAGACTGAAAGTGGATGTTAGGAGGAAGTTGTTTGCAGCGAGGGTGGTGGGACACTGGCACAGGTTGCCCAGGGAGGCTGTGGAGCACAGAATACCCAACGTGATCAAAGATTCCATGATACCATTCCATGATTCTAATCCTTGTTAGCTAGCACTGAAACCTCTGGACATAGGTGTATCACTATTTCTTAAGCAGAAGATGAAGTTTGATTCTGCTTATCACAGCATGAAACAAAATCTCAGTAGTTTGGGTTTAAGTATCATAAAACAACAAGACAAAGCATTACTTATTAATGCTCTTGAATGAAGCATGTGGTTGCAACTTACATCAATAGCCACACTCTGGCACCACGTATCAGCTCTTGAATCACAGTTCATTTCATAGAATGGTAAGGTTGGAGGGGATCTCAAGAATCATCTAGTTCCAACCCCCTGCCATAGGCAGGGACACCTCCCACTAGTACAGGTCACTCAAGGCCTCCTCCAACCTGGCCTTGAACACCTCCAGGGAGGTTGTAGAGCACAGAATCACCCAATGTGATCAAGGATCACGTTGGGTGATTCTGTGCTCCACAACGTCCCTGGTCAACCTGTGCCAGTGTCTCACCACCCTCACTGTAAAGAACTTTCTCCTAACATCCAGTTTCAATCTCCCCTCTGCCACTTCAAACCCATTGCCCCTTGTCCTGGCATTACAAGACCTTGTCAATAATCCCTCTCCAGCCTTCCTGTAGCCCCCTTCAGATACTGGAAGGCTACTCTAAGGTCTGATTGGCAACCAGATACATGAGGCATAGGAGAATTTGTCACCATCTACTACATGAGTAGCTTAACATAAGTCCAAGTCACATTTGTTTGGGTCAACTCTTTGGGCTTTCTGCTCTGTACTCAGAAATCACAGCTCTCAGGAACTGCCACATTTAGAGGTAAAATAGATCAAAACAGAGCAGTATGTCCTGATTCAAACTCATCCTTAGCATTGCCCTCTTATAAGAGTACAGGCAAATAGCTCACCTTTGAAACCTGTTGGTCTGTGAGGGAAGGAAGTTGGAAAACTTATGCATTTTGCGCCAAAAGAGGTGGACATGCTAACCCAGGGCTCTGTGGAAGAACGCCCTAATCTCTGTCGTGCTGCTTGCCATCTGTCAAGATGGTGTTTCATGGAAGAAAATGGGAATGCATATCTAATACAAGAGGAGCACTGTTGCAAACAATGAAATTGTTTTCATTTGAGCATTAGAATTTCTCAGGCCTGAAATTCTCATGTAGTGAGAGTTGTTAGAAAGGTTGTCTCTTGTGTGCTTCAGGCAGTCTGGCCAACCAAGTCCTGGGCTGCAGCAAGAGCAGTGTGGGCAACAGGGCAAGGGAGGGGATTGTGCCCCTTTGCTCTGCTCTCCTCAGACCCTGCCTGGAGTCCTGTGTACAGTTCTGGAGCCCCCAGCACAGGAAGGACATGGAA
>VWYK01013142.1:0-12063 GCA_013399775.1 Semnornis frantzii
TTTCCACAGACAGAAACTCCTTATTTGCAAATCTTTCTGAGCCTGTACAGCTCTGTGTTGTTGGGAACACTTTGAGCTGTGTGATAGTTTGGGAGTTCCCTGCCCCCCTACACTTTGTAAAATCACCCAGACTAGACTGAGTTGGCTGGAAGTCAAGAGATGAAACTCTATTTACAGCTTAGCACAATACACGAGTAGATATATACACTATATGCAGGAATATTCACAGAAATACACAGGTAGGTACACAGAGACAGAACTCCCAGAAATCAGAGACCCCAGGAGGGGCTCCCAACCACCCTTCCACCTTCTCCCCACCCCTACACCTTACCCCAAGGTTTGCCTTACACGCAAGGAGAGTTTGGAGGATCGGTCAGGGGAGTTAGAAGCAGAGTGGTTAGTGAGGTCACTCGGCAGAGAGGAGGAAGCCAGAAGCTAGCCCGCCCGAGAGTGTCTGCAGGCCAGAGTGTCTGTGTTATCTGTGTTTGAGTTCTTGTTCTTATCCATCTCAGCAAGCCTATGAGTGAAGTAGACATCACCACTGTTTACCTTCACAGCCTATAATGTTCTCTATTAAAATATTCCAATTAGCCTCAAACCAGTACAAGCTGAGGTATGTTTTCTTTTCCTCTTTTTTCTTTTTCATCTTTTAAAATTGTAAACCCTAAAAAAAGGCAAGTAAAATATACATGACATATTTTGGTAACCAAATTAACTTCCACATATATTTTAAACTTAAAGACTACAATTAGTAATAAAGATGAACATTTTTATGTCCCTCTCCACTTTCTGCTTGATAAACGTATTCCATTTGGTTTGATTTGAAAAGAAAAAAAAATATATCCCAAAGAAACAAAAGAAGTAAAGATATTAATATAAATCATATTGTCTGGTAGTTCTAGTCTGCCACGTTGTCTGCAGCTTCACCGTTTGTATTTGGCTGTGTCGTACGAGGAATGCTGAGCATTCGCAGGATCACAGAATCAAAGAATTAAGCAGGTTGGAAAAGACCTCTAGGATCATCCAGTCCAACCTATCACCTAACCCTTCTGATTAACTAAACCCTGGCACTAAGTGCCTCACCCAACCTCCTCTTAAACACCTCCTGGGTTGGAGAATTCACCACCTCCCCGGGGCAGCCCTTTCTAATGCAAACCACTCTCTCTGTCAAGAACTTCCTCCTAACATCCAGCATATGGCTCCCCTGGAACAGCTTGAGGCTGTGTCCCCTTGTTCTTTTGCTGGTTGCCTGGGAGAAGAGCCCAGCCCCAGCTGGCCACGACCTCCTTTCAGGCAGCTGTAGACAGCAGTGAGGGGTTTGTTGTCATTTTCTCTTTTTCTTGTTTTAAAGGAGTTTTGGGAGGTTGTTTGATTAACTGGGTTGTGAAACTTAGTCCGTCTCTGCACTTTCCTGGGTGTTGGGAGAGTGTGTCAGGAAACCAGCACATCATCTGTGCCCCACTGGTAGGCTTCTGGTCACTGTCAGAGAGTATGGTGACTGGCTGGACCCTTGGTCCATGTACAGTCATTTTTACACTCTTCCTGTTTGGCCAGAGAGAGTGAGCACCACACAGAAAAACTGATGCATCTCCCCCTGTTCTGCCTTTTATATAAGTGTGAAAACACTTTCTAACAAATGAAACTTTTATTAGCTTGCCTTTTTAATAGGTGAATCCTCACATGTAAATTGTATAAAATTCATTAAATTTACATGTGGGATTAGTTCGACCTCTAGGTTTTTTAGAATGCTGTGGGATCACATGCAGTTCTCATTAAGAGAACAAAAAAGAGAACAAACAAGATTATATTATCAATCTGGTATGCTAAAAAAACAACAAAAAACCCCACAGCCTTTCATTATCATTCACCAAGGATGACCAGAGAACAAACTAATTTTTCTTAATAGCTGAAACTCAGGGCGTTCACAATGGGGAAAAAAAAATCCTGTAGGTTCCTATTGAAACAATAGATTCTCTGCCCTTACAAGGAAAACTAACAGCAACATAATAGTCTGGCATTTGAGCTGGTAGAAAAACTCAAATCACCAGACCAATGACTTTCCCTTTGGAGAAAATGCCAGCTGTAGTGCAGGATGAGCTGGTCTTATAGAATGGGCAAGTCAAGTGGATTGGGTGTATCATAATTACTCTGAGAAGATTTCAGCAGCACCAAGAAGGCAAGCAGATGTGCTGTTAATAGATGTTTGTATTTCTATGTGGATGTTCCTGCACTTCCAGGAACTCAGCAAGGATTACTTGGTAGTGTAGGCTTCACTATTGTATTTTTAAATGCTTTCAATTAAATGTAGGTCTGTTGGCTGTGATGTGCACTGATGTGCTGGTTTTGTATTATGTGGTTAAAATTTACATGGACAAAGTTTAATAATTAAATCTATTATTAATGTCTTCTCAAGAAGACAAGAGGAAGCTTGTGCATGTTGATTCAGTGCTACAGATGTGGGCTGTGAGAGAAAATGCATTAAAATATGAAGGCTGCCTTCTAAACAGATATAACCCCAAAGCCTTCAGTCTTTAGAATACTGCAGAAATTGCAAGTTAATAACCAAAACACGAGAGATTTAATTTTCTAATGAGCTGCTTATTGTATGTGTAGGTGTGATTTCCACAAGCTTTTTGCCTCCACCAGTGACAAATCTCTCTGCAGCTGAAATGTGGTCAGTACAAGAGTAAACAATATTAGCCCCCTAATGCTTATGTAGAGCTGGCTCTATGAAGAGTCAAACAAGGAAGATGCACTTCTTGATGCACTTAGAAGATGTTTTAGCTGATACAATTGCAGGTAAGGTATCAGAAGAATCTGGCCACCAGAAGAAAGAATATTTACTGACATTTACCATTCTTCAGGAAGCAGTAAGCTGGAAGTTGATAGGGAGGAAAAACTATGCTGTGAACCTAAAATTCATTTGCTAGCCTGTCAGAATCAAGAGCCTAGTTTATGGAAGCTGAAGGCAGACTGGAGAACTCAGAACTGGAAGTTGCACAGACCCTGTCCCCAACTACCTGCTGGCACTAGGTCATGTTTTGTCAAAATTACTCCCTGTTTCTATGCTAAAGTGTTGACTTGGGAAGTGTTTTTAAAGCTCAGATGAATTTATGCAAAGGCTTTTAGAAGAGTGTGCCGTGTATTAAAATAGGAAGTTTAGGAACTGAATTCAATTTATCCATTGGAAGCAAAAACTCTGCATGATATTGGTGACTAGACAGTAGAATTCAGGGTTTAATTCAACACCAGCAGGCTGACACATTTTCTGCCAGCTAAAATGTGACACTTAAAAGATGCTGGTAATGCAGAGTTTTCTGACAACAACATGTTATTTAAACAGAAGAGTAAGATGGTGTTTAGCAAGTACAGGGTTTTTAGGGTTTTTTTTCCTTTTCTTTTAATATAGGGCTCTTCCAAAAATACTATTGGTAAATTTAATCCTGTGAAATTCCTTCCAAGAATTCTAGGCTGAAATAAAGGATTACAGTAAGAGTAAGATCTCATTAGAGAGCAGAGAATGAGTAGACAGTTAATTTAATTGATGATTTTGAAAGTGAAATGAGAACAGTCACACAAATTGTAAGGACAGTTCTCTTCTTATTTGCAAGGCAGTTATGAAATGGCCTTTGAAAAAGTTACCCTTGTAACCTTACCAGCGCTGGTTTCTTTACCCTGATGCTTAAGGATGTTGTCGTGGTTTGAGGGGTTCCAGGTTATCCTGGACTCCCTAAAAAAATACAGAGACCAAGATCTGTCCCGGGGGATGAACTGGTTGCCCCCAGGTATGGTACTGTTGTTATTCAATGCCATAATCCTGCAAACACTGTAAAAGTAAGCAGCAAGGTCAACTCCTTCTCTTTCCTCCCTGCCTCTCCAACTCTCCACAGGGATCCTTATCTCATAACTATGTAAGCAATACCCTGTAGGCCATGGCCTTCAAGGCTATGGGCTGCAGTGAGTTTGGGGCCAGTTGGGAGACAATGGGGGATGGGAGAAAATGAGCACTGGAGTTTGGGTGGTTTTGTTTGGTTTGCTCTGGGGCGGGGGAAGGTTTTGGGGGAATTCTCATGTATCCTGTATCTGTATTAGGTGTTGAGGATTCATGTATGCCCTATCTGTTCCTGCACATCTTTAAATACAACCTTTCTGTATTCTTCAAAAATTCAGTGAGAGCCTTATTATTTTACTGCTCTTTTTCCTTAGAAAAAGCATAAAGTAAGGTAATCTCAGTCTGTTGTGCTCTCGCTCAAAAAACTACAGCAAGTGTGTTGTGAACTTCTTGGGCAAAATATGGGGATTTGTAGGTAGCTTTCTAAGTTGCATAATTTTGACTGAGGTTTTATATTAGTTTGGTTAATGAGCCACATCCTGTCATCCATTTTTCAAAGATGGGTGCTGAGAGTAACCAATTTGAGCTGAGTAACCATTTAAACACTGTACTTGAAAAAAGTGTTGGTTGACACCCTGTGTAGTTAGATATTAGAACCATAGAATCGTAGAATGGTAAGGTTGAAAGGGACCTCAAGGATCATCCAGTTCCAACCCCCTGCCATAGGCAGGGACACCTCCCACCAGCACAGGTCACTCAAGGCCTCCNCACTGTTGCTGTGACTTCTTCATAAAAAGCCACCAAATTTGTCAGGCAGGATCTGCCCTTGGTGAAGCTATTGCTGGTTACCACCAATCACCAATCATAGGGACACCTATAGCTACACCTAGGATGCCTGTAGCTACATCTAGGACACCTGTAGCTCCACTAAACTAATTCCCAAGAGGGATTTTATTAGTGTCTTTTAATAGGTATTGATTGGCAGCATGCATTTGAAATTTAAGTGCTTCTTGAGAGTTTGAGCAAATAAGGTTTGATTATGTTAAATGTAAATATTGTAAATTGCTGGAAGTTTATAGTGTTTGCTCTAATGTTTTGCAACATCTGTTTCCTAATGAGGAAAAATAAGAGCAAAGTGAGCTACCACTGAATTTCTATTGACTAGAATAACTAAAATCTATTGCAGACTTCAGCACAAAGAGCTCTGATTTTGTATTTGGTGAATTGTATCTGCCTTATTTATGTAACAAGTACAATCCATTAATGTTACTGTTGTTGTTTGTCTTTAAGTGAGGGGATGTTCTTTTGGAAAAAGGAATGATCCAGAAGAAAATAGTTGTCATCTTTTTGAGTCCTCTTCCTTAGTGTTGTTGAAAATTGGGTGTTTGAGAAACAGAGTGAGAATCTGCAAAAGCTCTGCATGAACATTCTTCGATGCTTGCTCTGCGTAGGGGTGGGTTGACATTTTTGTTTGCAGATAGAAATCTGGATGGTTGTAAATGCAGTCCTGGAATGACATTCAAGGGCATCTGCAGACTGAGGTGGTTTAGGTTGTTTAAGCCTTCTGATGGAATTAAGGCCAAATGTGTGAGCTTTCTTTGCTCCTTGTTGTTTTCCTTGGAAGGGGAGGTGGTTTGCTGCGTAATTCATTAATATTGATCTTCTTAAAAATAAACAGTAATACAAGAGAAACTGGATTTTAGAAGTTAAACCATGTGTTCCTGAGAGAGTTGTTGAAACTGTGTACGTGAGCAGGATACAGGGAAGGGCTGCGGCCACATATTGCTGATTTCATCAATACATTTCAGTTTGGTTTGCATCAGATCTACCATCCAAGAAAAGCAAACCAATGACTACCTTAAATTCAGCATGACCCAACTATAAAAGATTAATTAATTTTTTAAACAGTAATATTTGCAGAGCTCCAAACTTTGTGGTTGATTTCATGTTACATAGACCTGAGCTGCGATCAGTGTTACTTAAAGGCAATAAATGCAGAACAGAAATCTGAGTGGTCTCAGCACTACTGTAGGTAGCTGAAGGCAGCTGGAGCAAAATGAAGTATTGCATGTGGAGCTTCTGAACCTACCCAGTTGGTTTTACATCTACATAGAGAATATCTGCTGAAGGGTACACCTCCTGATTCACGTACCAGACAGTTCCTTGTGGAAAACAAATAGCTTGTTGTCATGTTTTCTGTAAGTGCTTAACCTGGGCCTCTTCAAAATCACAGGAACTTGTGATTTTAAAAGAACAGTTTCTTTATTTCAATTAACCTTTTTCTCTTAGAAAAAAAAAAAAAAAAAAGAAAAAGAAACAGCCTGTATTCTAATGGATAACAAAAGATTGCCTTCTGCCATAATTGAAAATGAAATTCCAAAGAAGTCTATCTACCCTATCCCTAATTACCTGTTGAGTGTTATTGATAAGAAATTGGCTGGGTTTGGAAGACTTCATTCATTATTGTCTTCATTAATGATTTAGTAATTGGAATTAAGAGTGCCCTGATGAAGTTTTCTTGGAGATACAAAACTAAGTGGGGAAGTTGATACCCCAGAAGGAAGAGTCACCCTCCAGGAAGATCTTGGCTGGCTGGTCAGGTAGGCAAAAAGGAGCTGTATGGTGTTTAATGGGGCCAAGTGTAGGGTCTTGCATCTGGGAACACATAACCCAGGAATGCAGCTCAGACTGGGAACCACCTGGCTTGAGAGCAGCACTGTGGAGAGGAACCTGAGAGTCTTGATGGACAAAAGGCTCAGCATGAGTGAACAGTGCACTGCAGTGACAAAGAAAGCCAACAATATGCTGTGTTGCACTAGTAAGAGTATCAGGAGCAGGAATAAAGGTCTTCTGTTCTGCTTAGCACTCGTCAGGCTGCACCTTGAGTACTACATACAGTTTTGGTCCCTGCTATACAGGAAGGATGCATACAGGCTGGAAAGGGTCCATAGAAAGAGCGCAGGAGTGATCAGAGGACTGGAAGACCTGTCATATGAAGGAAGGCTGAGAGAAGTGAGTTTATTCAGCCTTGGGAAGGCTTAGGGGAGACCCCATAACCCTGTACAAGTACATAAATGGTGTATATCATGAGGAGGAACACTGCCTTTTTACAGAGAGTCCTGTGGTAAAGACCAGGTGTAATGGGCACAAGTTGCTACTGGGAAGATTCAGACTGGATGCTAGAAAAAAAAAATTCACCATTCAAACTATTAGACATTGGAATAAAAAGGGAGGTGATGGATTCCCTACAGTTTCAAGGCCCAGCTTGATAGGGTACTGGGCTATCTTATCTAAACTATATTCTTACCCTGAAAGATTGTACCCTTGATGTCCCTTCCAACCTAGTATTCTGTGGATCTATGACTTATCAGGATCTAATTGAGAAATCTGCTATAATGT
Organism: Semnornis frantzii; assembly: GCA_013399775.1. NCBI lineage: Eukaryota > Metazoa > Chordata > Aves > Piciformes > Ramphastidae > Semnornis > Semnornis frantzii. The sequence goes on from VWYK01013142.1 coordinate 7,232, forward strand.
GTCAAAATAAATATTGTGGAAATTGGGACCTGTGTTCTCAGATTTGCCTACTGTTCAGCTACACCTACCTAAAATAAAACTTTATTTTATTTCCAGCCCCCATGCCGAAAATACTGTTAGGCTGGAGCTCTGGACAGTAGAAAAATGTGTATGTAGATCCTTTAAAACCTCCAGTCCCTCAACCTTTTTTACTTCTTTCAGTCACATATCTTCTGTGGAGCTTCATGATGATCTAGTAGGGACACAGCAGCTCCTCCCATCCTTGTTTGTTCTCCTGGATTAAATTAGAAATGTATTTTTTTCTGGGCATCGTTCTTTCTCAGCAGTTACCCTTTCGAGCTCTGCTTATGTGTCTGAAGGTTGCAGGTGTCTTTCCCCTCTGCCTGGCAGGTCAAGTCTGTGTACAGTCACCTGTACATGTTACTCAAGGCAGATAGCTTTTGACCTCTCTCCAGTTAGATGTGTTGAAGTATTCTGCAGTATTGGGTGTTGTTGAAATTGAACTCGGTGATCTGTGTGCTGATTTTTCTTTCCACCTGAAAGCCAGGGTCCAAGTACAGCACTGTGAATGTGTGCTAAAAACCGTGGGATAAGATACTCAGTGCAGTGAGGTTCCTGGAGTGGGCTGACTGTAAACTCTGCACCCAAAGAGAAAGAAACAATATTAACTTCTGTAAACTATGTTCTAATGTATCTGGGAGCAGTATGTAGGATGGCTCTGGGGGCTTGGGTACCAGTTGTTTGACTTTAGAGGTCAGCTGTTATTCCTCCAAACTACTTGCAAACATAGAAAAAGCATTACTTTAGTATGGATGACATCACTAACCTGCTGTTAGTACATATGTGCAGTAGCATGAATGCTGTTTTGAGAGCCAGGTTTTATTTCTGTGTGGACACAGGTGTGAGATCACTAACCATGTTTAACTCTATCCCGTTGGGAGTCACATACAGGTTATCATCTGGACTGACCATATGATGTATTTGTTTCCATTAATATCCAAGTTGGAAGGGAAATGAACTAATTTTGGGATTTGGACCAAAAAAAAAAAAAAAAAAAAAGCTATTCCAGGTGCTTGGAGCTCCCACACTTGCTGCTGCTGTGACTTTAATACCTTTTCCTAGGGTCTGCCTTACGTGCAGGGTGAGTTTGGAGGATGGGCAAGGGGGGTTAGAAGGAGAGCGATTAGTTGGGTTAGCAGCAGAAGCCCAGAAGACACATGGACTCCCAACAGAGAGACTCTGTCTTAGCTATGTTTGTGTCCTTGCTTTTATACATCTCAGCAAGCCCGTGAGTGAAGCAGACATCAGCATTGTTTTCTTTTCACAGCCTATAATCTATTTTTCTTAAATTAAAATATTCCAATTAGCCTCAAACCAGCACACTGAGATTAGAGAAGAAAGATTAGAGCTGATTGAAGGACATCCGAATAGGGCAACGTCCCGGAACAGAGTGAGGGGAAATTGCTTGTATTTTGGCTTTTCATCCCTCTCAGCAAACCAATAAATGATACAGACATCATCATCATTATTTTCTTTTCACAACCAATGGTCTAATTCATGTCATTAAAATATTCCAATTATCTGCAAACCAGCACACCCCCAAAGTCCTGAAGTCTGTTTTAATAGTTTTTATACTTCTATCCATTGCCTCATCACTCCCAGTAGTGAGTAATAGTCTGATGGCCGCAGCAGGCTGGGAAGGCTCTTAAAAATGTCCCTAACCCATGCCTCAGGCAAGCAGCAGACTTCCCTGGGATGGACCTGGCTTGGAAATTGGGCCCTCGGTTCCCCTAAGAAGGGGATCCCCTGCTACTACCACCTTTCTTTGTTTCCTGCTTGCACTAATCCTGTGTTGTGGGACTGACAAGTGCTGGGCAGCTGCATGCCTGAGCGTTCATCTCTATCCTCAGTCATCTGGCCCTCTCTTACAAGGGCCTCATTCCTGTTGTGTTTGGGCAACTGGTAAGATTGGGGGAATTGGGAAGGGGCTTGCATGCCTCTCCTGCCGTGCTGGAGGAGACCCTGCTGCCATTCCTCTCCTTTTCTTATGTCCCTTTCTCTCTCTGGGTGGCAGGAGGGCATGAGATCACCTGCCTCTTGCGCCACCCGCACCTGCTGCCCCTCACTCATGGATGGGTGTCCCTGACTCTTCATCAGGGCAGGCAGAGCCTGACTCCACCAGTCTAATACTGTGAAGTGCATCATTTGAAATGTTCAGCATGTGATTTTTGGCTGTCAGGTTTGTCAGATGACAGTTTGATTGTCTTCAAGACTGAGCCTGCTGCTGGAGTCTGAACACCACTGCAATTTCTTAGGTTTGGAAAAGTGAGTTTGCTGTTGTGCTTGCCTGCAGCATAGAGCTAATCATTCACTAGTGTCACCAGAACAATGGAGCCAGCCAAGAACAACCATTTGGCGTGTTTTATGCTAGAAATAATTTCAAAATCAAAACATGCATTTGTGCTTACTCAAAACAAGTGGCAAATGCTGAAAAGCTGGACCAGAACAAGAAAACATATCAGTGTTGCAGTTGTCATTTTTTTTAGTGCAGGTTGCATCACCCATGTTTTTCTTAAGACAGTTTGTACTTTGGAAATGTTCTTTCCAGTGAAATGACTGAGTAATAAGTGAGCCTTCCATTTTTCAACCTAGAGTGCAGTAGGCCCGTTGTGTTTCTTCTCTCAAGTTGGTCATGGATGCTTTCATCCGTTTTATGAGTACTTGTGAGAGGTTTCTTTTTCTTTGACTGATGACTCTTATTTTCTCATCATTGAACTCCTAAGCCTTTGGGAATTTCTTGGTGGTATTTTCACACAGATAGTGAGGAACAACTTGGGCAACAAGTGGCTTTCTGAGTTACAGTGTCTGGAGGCGCAATGGACCACACCACAATCCAATATATATTGCAAGTGAAGCCATTTAATGCAGCATTTCAGGTTACCTATGTATAGAAAGCCTCTTCCTTGCAGGCGATCACACAGGTTTCCAGGGGCTGCCTTATCTTGCCCATGTGCCCAGCATGACAATTTTCTATATACTGATTGGTTAATAGTTTTGGCTAAGCCCAGTGCTTTTGCATCTGTTTGCTAAACTCTGCCTCCTGTTTTTGAGCTGATACTTCCCTATTTTCACGCGTCAAGGACAGTTCAATACAATTCGTAGAGCAGCCACATATAACTGTTTGGGGGGTTCATAATGTGGCCATTCTCTTCTAAAAACATGCTCACAGTACAGGAGAGAAGTTCACTTAGCATGGATAAAAATCAGCTCTTCAAAAATAGGTCATAGTAAAATTACTCTGGCTTCTTATGATATCCATTCTTATTGACAGACACCTTCCTTGCAGACAGGGTTTTGGGTCTTGTGTTTCAAAGCTTGTGGTAAGAGGCAAACACAGAGAAGTTCTGGGAGGTTTTTGATTAGTTCATTAATGTAGTTTTTAAAGAACTGACAAAAAGAGACCTTCTCAAATGAATTGGAGAGAACTGCAGAATTGTGTTTCTAAGGAAATATTCAGAGACTACAAAGCTAAAGCATATAGAAATCTGTAGCAACCCCCTCGAATTTTCCCCCAACCCAAAACTAAATCTACTCCCCAGTGCTCCAATCCTCTGCCATCCAGAGGCCCAAACACAAGTCCCTGGAGGCCCCAAACCATGCCTGCTCCTTACATGTTTGTCCCAATGAGTAGCTCCCGCCCGGCACAGCAGGCTGGAGGGAGAGAGAGTTACCCTTGCCGCTCATTTATAAAGAGATAGAAATAGAAAAATTATGGGACTGAATAACAATTTTTCAACTCATCTAGTCCCTAGAGGATTTTCAACCCTATAATTACCAACCTAGGGCAATTAGAAAGTGTCTGAAAAGCCTCTGTTTACACAAAGCGTGATCTTGGTTGCCTGTAGTCTACTGTGTATTATATGGCCGTCTGACATTGTAGGCCATAAAATAATACATAATTAATTCAGGCTTATTATGGAGTTTATTACTGAGCAGGATTTCCAGTAAAAGTTGTCTCTTTTAAGAGGATCATAGGCAAATACAGCTGCCAAATTTCTACCCCGCTGCCTTAGACCTTTCATTTTGATGTCGTAATCGCGTATCTTACTTGGAAAAGATTTATTCTGGAATTTTAAAGATGTTACAAAGGCAAGAACGTTTGTTGGAACATTTTTAGTTAAAACATTTTTTTGAAAGAGTTTCAAGCATCGAGATAAGCACACAAGGGAAGTGCCAGATAAAATAAAAATGAAATACCGAACAGAGTTAGTCATACTTTAAACTTGTACTGCTTGAATCTAAAAGTTTTTGTTTCTGCGCAGTCCCCGGTAGACTCATCAGAATAAGTTCTGTGTTTTGAACTGGATTTCCTGTTTGTTCACATATTAAATTATATTTTAAGAAAGGTTTTCCTGCCTGAAATGTACAGTGACAATAATATTATTTAAAATGTAGATGTTACCTGGTAACAAACTAGAGAAAATGGCTGTCGCTTGAGTCTTGAAGAGTTAGGGCAGAACACAGCTTACTGCCACTTTGCATTCTACACCCAAAATCCCCAATGGTCTTCTCCAGTGAAAAATAATTATCTAATTTTTGAAACATGCATGCCTGTCCTGTGTGGTGTTCAGCAGAACAGTGAGAGAGCTGTGGCTATTAAAAGGTGTAGCACGTACCTTGCGAGGGATCACAGGATGTCAGGGGTTGGAAGGGACCCAAAGAGATCATCCAGTCCAACCCCCCTGCCAGAGCAGGACCAGACAATCCAGCTTAGGTCACACAGGAACACATCCAGACAGGCCTGGAAAGGCTTCAGAGAAGGAGACTCCACA
>VWYK01013142.1:12561-24034 GCA_013399775.1 Semnornis frantzii
TGACCTGAAGACTGATTTTTATTACTGCAGTTAGTTACACAGATTATTGATAAACCAAGCAAAGACTTAGTGATCACCAGGGTAAGCTGAGTCAACCAATAATAATGAACTGTATGAACTGCCATTTGATGGAATGGATGGAGGAAGGGTGTTGCCATCCTGCTAGAGAAGCTGTCAGTCAGAATGGACTAGGAACTGAAGCTGGCCTAATGGCCATAATTGGTATGTGCCATAATTGGTATGTGCATTCTGATTCGATCAGTTGTTGATCTTCATTAATTAAATAAAATAGACACACCAAGCAGGTTTGTGTCACTGCTGCTGCTGAGCATGTGTGTTACAATGATTTGATTTTTATAAGTTTGTTTTTTCTAGACCGAATCCATGTTTGGTGACCAGAGCTGCCTACCTTGATGTCCTTGTGATGCTGTGTACTCACCTGGGGAAGTTTCAAAAGCAAGGTAAGTCACCTTCTGTTCTGTAAGTCAGATGGAGTGTCTGTGGCAAAATTCCTGAGCTGCGTTGAATCCAGGGAAAGTGGTAGGACGGCACTTGCTGTTAAGACATCTGCTGAATGCTGGAGTCCTTTGGCTGCTCTGTATAAAAAAAATCCTTTATCCTGCCTCTTTAGAGCTAGTCCTGGAATTGTGTATGAGAGGAATGAGATACTGCTCCATGTCAAACTTGAAGCTATAATCTTGTAGTATTCCTAATCCTAGAATGTGTAACAACAAAGAATTACCCCTCCAGTGTTTCAAATTGGTTTTGTGTTACGAAGTTGTAAATACAAACAAATTCCAAACCCCACAATGTTGATACTTCAACTTTTCTGGAAAGCCACACACAGGTTCCCTCAGGAGACACCTGAAAGCATTTCAGAAAATAGGTTTTCTTCTGCTTAGAAGTTGTAGGAGAAATTCTGAGAGATTCTTTGCATTTCTTTTTCTTACATTGATTTTTGTATCGCTGTCAAGCTTTTGAAAGAACCCTCAGAACTATAGGTGGTGGTTTTAGCCATGCAGAATGTTGCTTTGTAACACTTTGCAAATAAGAAGGAAAGCCAAGATATGGAAAGAAGGGATTCCCTTTCAAGTGTGACTGTGGGGAGGCAACCTTCAGTCAGCTGTAACTAGCCTCCTTGTGGGCCTGGTTCATTCATTTCTTATGAACAATAGACTAATAAATTACCTCGTGAGTCCAGGAAGGCAATTAAAGAATGGGTCTTTATTTCAGACAGTCTTCTTTGGCCTGGTTTTAATCTTAAACCCAATTCTCTTTCCTTTTTTGTGTAGCCATTTGGTAGTAGTGGTTCCATTTTAATTCCATAGTTGGTATTTGTGTGATTTCTTGTGAATACACAGTTCACAGAGTGATAGTTGTCAGGAAGATTAATTGATGGACATGTCTGAAAGTAACTTTTTATAGATGGCAGCTGGAGGGGGACTTTTTAAGCTGTCAGGTAGTGGTAGGACGGCTGGGAATGGAACAAAGCTAGAAATGGGGAGATTCAGACTGCATGTTAGGAAGAAGTTCTTCAGCATGAGGGTGGTGAGAGCCTGGAATGGGTTGCCCAGGGAGCTGGTGGAAGCCGCCCCCCTTGAGGTGTTTAAGGCCAGGCTGGATGAGGCTCTGGACAGCCTGATCTAGTGTGAGGAGTCCCTGCCCATGGCAGGGAGATTAGAACTAAATGATCCTTGCGGTCCCTTCCAGCTCTGACTGATTCTATGGTTCTATGATGCAGAACCTAGCTCTTATGACAGAAGTATATGCACACAGAAAATACGTGACAGGTGGCAGAAAAAAGATGCTTGAGCCTGTAGGAGGTGGGTCTGATCTCTCATTTTCTCTGAAGCCATTCCTCTCTTACGGATTCCAGTGCTTGTGACTTGGGAAGGGCTGCAAGCTTTATCGGAAGGAATGCACTCCTTGTATTTGCAGCAGTTTAAATACAACATTTCTCCAGGGATGTGTTTTTCCCTTGCTCTTCAGTGTTTGTTTTAAGTAAACTATGTTCGCCATCAGTAATTTTTATGTTACAATGTATATTTACTTTTGTTATTCATAGAAAATAAACTTTCTGAAATCCTGATATGCCATTTGCCCTAGTGATTATCCTTTTCAGCAGAGTTAACATTGTAGCTGTATATCACATCTGCAAAACAAAAAGCAGCTCCCAAAGACTCCTTCAACCATACTTGGACTCTTCACTCTTATTTTAATTCAAGGACTCCTTCTTAGAGATAGATCCTTAATTATGCTTCTTTCAACCACAGTCCTTTGTATCTGATCATATCCTTTGTAGTATGAATCATCCCTGTCTTTCTGTGTTCTCTTCATAGCAAGTTGTTCTTTTTTTCTCTGCTTCTGATTATTCTTGTGACTCACCCTTCAACTCTGTTTTTGTATTTTCTCTTATGAAGGAGCAGTCAATAATCTAGGTGAGGACTCCACATTTACTACCTTAGTGACTCTTACATCTCCTGTATCAGTCTCTTTAATTTTTGAGTCATCTTCGGGGCTTTTTTTGCCTGTTTTGGCTTTTAAACGATTGCTGCACNTTGAATAGCCCTTTGAGTGTGAAGAACTGCCCCATGCTGTGGCAGAATTACTAAGCAACAATTCATTTATTTTTCAAAGCTCATGTGAACTGTTCCAAACCTGTGTGCTATATAAAGTACAATTTCTGTAGAAGGGAAGTAATTATTTTTGCAGACTCTCTCTGCTTAGGGACAGTTCATTAGTATCTTCTTGCCTGAAAGTTTCATTCCTGTATAGGGTTTTAATTTGCAGACAATACCTACAGAGAGTAGAAACTCAGACCGAGAATATAGTTTTGAAAACTTGAAGATACATTAGGGACAAGTTTATGTATTACAGGCAGAAGGAGTGATGTGAAACTGAGTGTCCCATGACATAGTGAGAGAAAGAATAAATTTAGCAGTCAAACATGAAATGCAAAACTTTAATTTTTAAATGTTCTGCAAAGAATAATTATTACCTGAAATGCTACATACTTTTCTGATAACAAGTATCTTGCTCATTATATGTGTATCTCTGGTTGTCAGCCAGTTTTTCTCTGTTTTAATCTTGATTTGTAAAGTTGTTTCAATAAAAAAAAGGGTGAAGGACAAATCCAAATAAAACTGCTTCTTGATGTGTTTATCTAAGAGGCCCCAGGAAGTGCTGTATATGAGTTCCAGGCCACAGGCCGAAACTGATTTTCACCAACAGAAATGGGAATGCAATGTAATTAGTCTGCAACTGGTTAAAATCAGACCACTTCTAATTGATTATGCCTGTCTAAAAGGGCTACAATTACAAAGAGATTTTCAGAGTACAACCCTGCCTCGGCCTTTCCTACATTACAGTTATTTTCTGTAAGTGATTTGTTGTCTTCAATTAATAAAATCTGTCTCTTAAAGTGCAGGACAGCCCTTAGGGAATTTACTTAACAAATGCAAAACAATTTAAAATGTTGGATAAGGAAGGCGGGAAGTAATGGATACCAGAAGCATCTTGTCCAGCTAAAAATTTATTGCTGGCCAAATGATGATTATTTATCTTAAAACAAAACAAATCCACCATAGCTATTCTGCTTTGCCAGTTTATATGGAAGTGTTTCCTGATTCATGTCACTGGGAAAAACAGTTTTCTTTCCTTGAGTTAACAGGCAAAGCCTCAGTCATTTTTACCAGCTCCTGATGTGCCTTGGGATCTTCTGCTGTGCAGAGACAATACATCATGCCAAGACTATGTAAACTTAGAACAGTATTTTTTTTTCAGTTATCAGTTGCAGTTGGAACTCAGGAAAAAAAATGAAGTCAGCCTATTTTAAAAATAACCCTTAACATATATAAATAAAAATACTATTTTGCCTTTACCAAGAGCAAACAAAAGTTTTTGCCAGATTTAGAATTATTTGATGAGCAAGTGTCTATTGTCAATATCACTAATTATTGATGGTATCCAGTGAATTAGTTCTTGCAGACCTGTGATACATTATCTCCACAGTAACTGCTTCTGTGGACTTGTAGTCACAGATATAATTACAGGTCCTTGTAGTGACAGGACAAGAGGTAATGGCTTTATGCTGGGAGAAGGTAGATTTAGATTAGATGTTAGGAGGAAAGATGTTAGGAGGGTGGTGAGACCCTAGAACAGGTTATCCAGGCAAGTTGTTGATGCCACCTGCTTGGAAATATTTGGGGCCAGGTTGGAAGGGGCCTTGAGCAACCTGATACAGTGAAAAGTGTCCCTGCCTGTGGCAGATGATCTTTAAGGTCACTTTCAACTGAAACCATCCCATGATTCTGTGTTGTGGTTTTGCCCTGGCTGGGGGCCAAGTGCCCACCAAAGCCACTCTATCACTCCCCTTCTTGGATTGACAGGGGAGAGAGGAAAATATAACAAAAGCCAGTGATAAGGTAGAAGCAATTTAATAATGCTGAGCACAGGTAAAGAGGAAAGGCAAAGAGAGATGTTATTCTCTACTTCCCATGAGCAAGTGGTGGCTGGTGACCGCTGGAAAGCAGGGTTCTACCTGTAATGGTTGCTCTGAGGGACAGATGCCATGGACAAATATCCCCCACTTCCTTCTTTCACTGTAGTTCTTATATCTGAGCTGGTGTCCTATGGCATGGAATACACTTTGGCCAGTTTGAGTCAGCTGGCCTGGCTGTGCCCCCTCCCCAGGTCTTGCTCACCCCTCAGTGTACTCTTGGGGTGGGGAAATGTAAAAGCACAGCCTGGATGCTGTGTTTAACAGCAGCCAAAACACTGGTGTGGTATCAGTGCCCAGCTACAGTACTGCAAAGCACAGCACTAGAAAGATGCTCTGAGCAGAATTAACTCCAGCTCAGCCAAACCCAATACAAGACCTTTTCCTGGGTCTAGTGGGTACAAAATGCAGTCCTCCTCCAGAAGATTTTATGCTGTTTTACCCTACTAGAGAACAGCTAGGTTATTCCTCCCAAAGTAAACCAACACCAAAGTGGGTAGTGTAGGAATAGGGGAAGTTCCCAAACTCCACACTTTTCCAGCATTACTGGAGGAAGCAAGTAACACTTGCTTTGAAAATGCAAAATGCCTCTGAGTCCAAGTTAGGGTGTGGCCAGCCTTATCTGTGTTTGTAATTGTTTGCACATTCACAAGTCTCGGTCAAAAGGAGTTAGAAGGAAAGGTCTATCAAGCTGCAGTGCTATAGATTTGCATGCAGGTCTGAGGCTCCACACTCTTCTCTGCACTCAGAAATGGGCTTTGCCAGAGACAATACCAGGCTACAGACTCTGCTGGATAAGATTCCTTTGCTGAATTTGTGCGCTTCTGACAGGACCTATCATAGACATTTCTGCTTTCGGATCCTCTCCTGAGGCTGGTATCTGAAGCAAAACAGTCAGATGAGGTTATTCCTGTGCTCTCGTGATGCTGGTGAGACAGAGCCAGAGCAGTGCACTGCAGTGAAAGTTCAGCTATGGAATGCTGTATCTCTGTTACAGATGAAGAATATCACAAGATGAAGCTGTCGTTTTGGTTTTTTTCTTGCGCCAGTTTAAAGATAGTTTTCTGATAGTATTTTGTCAATTTGTGGAGGTGAAAATTAATGCAACTTGCTAAACAATATTTGACTAATAGAAGTGCATTTTACCAAGGTCTGTGTTCCCAAAAAAATGACACATCAATAAAGGGTTGTGTGGACCCCACAAATCCCATTGACGTAAATGAAATAGGACATAGAACAGAAGTCAAGGGAAAGATAGAAGAAAAATTTGCTAAAGGTAATCCTTCCAAGTTTTTCTTTTGTCCTAGTGTGCTGGTTTGAGGCTAATTGGAATATTTTAAAGAGAAAATTATACTGTAGGCCGTGAAAACAGTGGTGATGTCTGTTTCACTCGTAGGCTTGCTGGGATGTTTAAGTACTCAAAACATAGATAGGTCAGTGTCTCTGGGGCACAGCATCTCGGGCGGTCTAGCTTCTACCTTCTCCTCTCTGCTGAGTAACCTCACTAACCACTTTCCTTCTAAACCCCCCTCCGGCCGATCCTCCAAACTCACCTGTGTCTAAGGCAAACCCTGGGGTAAGGTGTGGGGGTGGGGAGAAGGTGGAAGGGTGGTTGGGAGCCCCTCCTGGGGTCTCTGATTTCTGGGAGGGGAGTTCTGTGTCTGTATCACCTTTACCTTGTATATTTCTGTAACTATTCCTGTCTCTAGTGTATATCTCTGCTTGTACATTGTGCTGAGCTGTAAATAGAGCTTCATCTCTTAACTTCCAGCTGGCTGAGTTCTAGTCTTGGCCATTTTACAAAGTGTGTGTGTGTGGGTAACTCCCAAACCATCACACCTAGCTATATGAAGTCAGGCTTCTGGCTGGTTTGGTCTGTCCATCAAGTACAGTGTCTTCAAAACTGAAGTTTGATGGGAAAGAGAAAACATTTAAACAGTATGTGAAATGGGATGAGTTTAGGAGAAAATGCCACTTGAAATCTAACCATGCATTTTTCCTATCTACATTTGAGGTGGAAGAATTTACCAAAGTTCTTGAAATCAACCAAACTCCTCTTGTCAATGGGAGAGTTGCTCAATCTTTACATCATTTCATCCTGTTCGTAAAGAGATTGTTCTTTATCGCAAAGGAGACCAGCAGCATTCTGCTCTTACTTGTACTCTCCTTAGAGTTTTGTGGGAATCCAAGAAGAAGAAATAAAAGAGAGAAAAATAATGAACTGTGTACAGAAATGTTTGACCTTTGTTCCCATATCTTCAGGATGCCTCCTATGGTGGAGGGGAGATAGTGGGACACCAGGCCCAGAGGAAAAACAAGACATGAAGAATGTTAAAGACTGGGCTGTATATGTCCTGGATTATGTTAATGTGTTGTTTGTGTGGTGGTATAAAATGAGTCACCATGAGGCAATAGAGGTGATGCTTGTTGCAGTTCCTGACACTCGTTACACTTGTGCTGCTGACACTTGTCTCACGCTGGTCTGGCACTCGCGTGGAATAGAGGGCAGCTGCTTCAACCCAAAGGTGGTCGTTGCATTGGTCTGATTACTGTCAGTGACAGAGTTTTGCAAAAACAGACTTCCATTTGCTCACTGTCTCTCAAACAGCTAAGCTTTGTGGAAATGTAGTTAAAATTCTTAAATTCTGTTCATGAATGACATAATTCCCCAAAAATGCTGTGTATTGCACATGTCTGTATGAGATTAGAAACGTGAACACTTATGTACAACTGCCTGCTGGCTTGGTCCTTTTTTGTGCTCACAAAATACTGACTTTTCAATACCTACCACAAATTCTCTTAGTTATTTTTGTCCTTCATTAGAAGTTAGACAATGTGTTGGTAGAAAGAGCATGTGTTAGCCAACTTCTGAATGCTTTGCAATAAAAGCACAAATGGGTTTTTTAAGTAGGAGCCTCTCAAATGTTTTGTCTGAATGTTAGGGCTTGTAGACTTTTAAATAGCTTATGAAGGCTGTGCCCACTTTTTTCTATACTGCTTGGAGTTTATTATTTTGGAAACAAGCTAAGTGGTAACTCAAATGTTTTTCTGTAGGTGAACTTCAATACTTGACAGAAATAACTAGGTTGGCTATTTCAGCCATACTTCAGCTTTCTTTACTTAGATCTGTGGCTGAAGAGTAATTCGAACAGAAATGTTGGCTGTTTGCTAATGCATGTTTTGTCTGTCTGATCTAATTAGCTCAAATTCCATCTGAACAAACTGAAAGCAATTCTCATTTGCTCTGTTAGAAACGTAAGCTTTGTGTGCCAGTGTATCAACTGTGTGGCACTTGGTCAGTGTTGTTGTTTTGACTCAAGGAATGTTAAAAGTTTAAACCTATTTACAGAATCATCTAAATGGCATCTGCCTACTGACATTAAATTAGGTAAGTCAAAAGCAAGTGTTGTTTTGGCACCTAATATTCTAATGCAATGCAGACAGGAGAATGAAGAGGTTGAGGATGGGATTGATGGAGGTCCAGGAAACGAGGAGTAACTGGGAGTTGCAGAGACAATAAAATGCCAGAGGCAGATCAAATGAGGGATGTACTATGTTGAAGCAGCCCCAAAGCAGAACAAACATGAGTGCGAGACAGAAAGACGAAACAAATGGACTGAGGCTGAAAGGAATAAATGTTGGGAAAAAGAAAGTGGATGTGTGCAACACCATCAGGTTATTAAGGAGATGTTGGAGGCAGAACTCATGGCCTAGATGTGAGAGGAGGAAAGGAAGTGTGTTTGCAGAAAGATCACAGAGACACGGTGAAAGGAGGAGGGTTGTGGAGGATAGAGCATGATATTGCTGAGCGCTGTGTTGAACAGGGCCTATGCAAAGACCTTAGACAAAATAAGTGACACTAGGGGAGAGTGGAGCTGATAGTGTTTGTTAATGTTATCAGAATTCTACTCCCCTGTGAAGACAGCAACTGCTTATCCTTAGGAAATTTTGGTTAAGGTTCTCTTCAGATTCCAGCGTGTACCACTGGCTGACTTGCACTGCCTTCAGCGGAAGTGGAAAACTCAGTGCTGTGCCACAGAGAAGGTTTAAGAGAAATAGCAGTCCCTGTGTCTGAATCAAATTTGTTTTCTCCTTCGATTTCCTTTGAAAACTTTCCATTATACTGTACAAAATGCAATGGGATGCTTCTATACTGAAGCAATATATTATCTGTGTATTGTTAATCACTTACAGCTTTTAATTGTATTGTAACTGCTGATGCAGAGTCTCTTATGTCAAAGATGTCGCAGATGTCTTTAAACAAAAACATTCTGCTTAAAACATCACCTTTTCCTGATCATCAGCAACCAGCAATCTTAGTTCTGCTTTTCCATCCTCTTTGTTGTTTTGTTTTGTTTTTTCCATTTACCACAGACTTTGCTTTGCCCACTTTTAATAGAAAGGGAAGATAGAAAAGAAACTACTTTTCCTTAATATTTGTCTGGGAAAATATCTTCTCGACACTCATTACCTTTCATCCTTTTCTCTGTTTATGTGATCTCTTCAGATACCCTTTGATAGATGGTAATTTGTGCAAGGGATTTTAACCTTAGTCCAAAAGTAGTTGTAGCTTCTTGCAAGTCTTTGTCAATGCTGATAAACATCCAGGTTTTTGATGCTCAACCCCCCCCCTTCCCATAACAGTGTGCGGTAGACACAGCAGCATTTAACTGCTACTCTTTTAATGTTTTGTCTGTCTGTGCAGTGTCAGTAAGGAAGTTGGTAATAATTTACCCAATCTTTCCATTCTTTTTCTTTTTTTTTTTTTTTTGGTCTTTTCTGAATCCTCTAGTAGGAAGTTGGAAGACAACACGAATGCTTGAAGGGCTGCATACAGAATTTGATCTCAGTATTTATCTGGAAGTATGCAAATACTTAGATGTATCATAATCACAGATACTTCTGAACATATTCCAGAATCTCTGAAAGGAAAGATCAGCTGAACCATCCATCAACTGACAGTTTGTTAATCCCTGAGCAGGGAAATTTTTCTGTCCTTTCTGTTTGTAGATACTTGCTCTGGGAATGGGCTGTAGGATACTTCCAGTATGCCACTGCAGGGAAGAACAGAAGAAAGCCTGTGGAAGAAAGGTTTTTGAGCTGCCTAAACTCAAAACTTAAAACTAGAGATTTATCAGGTCTGCTGATTTCCTTCTGCTCCTCTTTCCACACTTTCTTTTTTACTTTCAGATTATGAAAGACCATTTAGCTTCATATAACTTACTGTAAACATAATTAAATCACAAATAGGATAGAACAAAAATGAGCCTAAAACCTAGCTGATGTGACAGAGGTTGTATGCATATCTCTGTGTAGTGGACATAAAGGGATTGAGGAAGACTGTGGGATATTCATGCACTGTGTTCAGGAGAACCAAACTGTTGTGCAAGATGTGTTCCTTCCTAGAAGAGAACCTTCTTGTCCCACAAATGAAGCAATCCTTGAGAGAAAAANCCTTCTTTGCCCAAAAATGAAGCAATCCTTGAGAGAAAAAAAAATAAATTAATTCACTTAGTTCTGGAGGGTTCTTTTGCATCTGTCAGCATCCTGGACCCGACTGCTGTTTGCAAGGATCCTTGTTTCATCAGCCAAAAATTGTTCTTCCTTCTCTCAGCAGCTGGTTGTTCAAACTGTACAGTGACTTTTGTTTGTAAATAGAAGTATGTCTTTAGTGTGTCTTAACAACAGACACAGACATTTACTTTGGGAACCAGTGTGGTTTTTTGGTTTACTCGACTATTTTAATGTAAGCCAAAGAAAAGAATTTACTTGACGTTAAGAAGAAAACATTTACATGAAAACCAGGAGAGATTTCTTAGTGATGAAATTGAAAGCAGGAATATTTCCACTGCAGTGTAATAATTCAGAGGCTTTCTTTCCTTCTCTGCATATTTGTGTGGAAAAAAGACGAGAGCATGTGGAGCACAAGATGAATGCAGAAGGAGTCTCTCTATGGTGTGCTGGGGCTAGGCAAATATGCAGACTCGTTTTAATGACAGCCTTACTGTTGAGACATCTCTTTTTAAAGGGACTTTCTGTAAAATAGATGAGCCATGATGTCCAGTCTTGCACAATTATGTGAGAAAAACAGAAGTCATCCAGAAGGCTTCCAAGGCACAGTTATCCAATATGTACAGAAAAAGAATCCGTGGCAGAAGACTCTTGTGTCACACTCTTTGCAAATGAGTGGTTCCAGGAGTGAATAGCTGTGCTATGCCTTTATATGAAAATAATTTTCACCCTTCAAAGGTGAAGACACAGTAAAGTTATGCTGGCATTGCAGAATGCAAGTGAAGGTTCACTGAACTGAATTAGAAACTCAGTTCATGGGCAGCTGCTGGAATCAACAGAAGTCACTATTCTCTCTGATGTTACGATGCAGACCATAGCAAAGCTGGCAGTGTCGACGCCACCAAAATGAAAGACACCCTCCCACCTTTCCCTTAATGTTTGCCTCTTTTTTGTCCATCTAATGCTGCTCTTCCTTGCCTGGCCCTATAGCTTTGGCCCTCCCTTCCTGTTGGTTTTCATGGTGCCACTTGCACGTACGGTGTCTGTACTTCACTGTAGAGCAACGGCGATAGGAAATACAAGCACTGCACTTGCAGTGTACTTAGAGATACATACTTAGTGTGAACAAGTGAGCTAGTGGACTCCTGTACTGCTGAAATGCAGCTGAGGAGGGAGGCATGCAGGAAGCTGAGAGGGTTCGGGACTCTCAAACTGAAGCTGTTTCACTTCTCAAACTGAGGTACTTGAACTTTAACCTTTTCCTTTCAACTTCCTGGGATTATTGCTGTTGTTAAACTGGTGTTGGTGGAGTCAGACTGTGTAATAACTTAAATCAAGGCCTAATCCCTCTGTGAGGCAGCCAGACAGTTCTGAAATTAGGGAACTCTGGCAGCTGGATACTTGTTGTGTGACATAGGCATTAATGGTAGTTTATGCTGTGATGCCAGTGTGCTGGTTTGAGCT
>VWYK01013146.1:4242-18722 GCA_013399775.1 Semnornis frantzii
GCTTGGTCTCGTTGAACTTCCTGAGGTTGTCCACCTCTCCAGCCTGTCCAGATCTCTCTGGATGGATCCCTGCCCTCCAGCTACCAGCTGCACCACACAACTTGGTGTCATCAGCAAACTTGCTGAGGCTGCACTCAATGCCTCTGTCCATGGCACCACAAAGATGTTGAACAAGACTGGTTCCAGGACTGATCCCTGAGGGACTCTGCTGTCACTGCCTCCACTTGGACACAGAGCCATTGGCAGCCATCAAACCATCAAGTACCAGAGGAACTGTGCCTTGGCAGGTTTAGGATGGACATTGGAAGAAATTTCCTCACTGAAAGGGTTCTCAGCCCCTGGGATAGGCTCACCAGAGAGGTGATTGAATCCCCATCCCTGGAGGTGTGTTAAAGACTCAGAGATGTGGTGCTGAGGGACATGGTTTAGCTCTAGGTGTGGCAGAGTCAGGGAATGGCTCAACTTGATGATCTTGAAAGGCTTTTCCAACCAAAACAGTTCTGTGATTGTCTGGAAAGCTGATGGTTAACCACCTAAGTCACCTTACAGGCACACACAAAGTTGCTAGGTCTGACATTTCTGTCTGTGCACTAAAATTCAGGGAGTTTCCTTGGGAAGAGCACAAAGCATGGAGGTAGCTTATAGTTAAAGTTTTCAAGGTGCAGCGGGGCCCAAATTCCACTGAGTGGAGTGAAAAAGGAAAGGTTGTGTACATCTCAAGGCTAACACCTCAACAGAAGGAATTCTCCTTCCACTTCCCAAGCGTCTTGCCTGGAGTTGGGATTGGCCATGCTCAAGCAATATGCTTAGTGCCTTGGCATAAAACCTCCCCCACCTGCATTAGCTTTAAACTCTGCTTCATTCTGCCTTATTACCAGCTTAATAAAAATAATATTAATGTCTTCATTTCAGTTCTGCAGGGCTTGGGGTTATTAGACTGGCAGCCAACCAAGGTTCTATGCTGTAAATTACAATGCAAAGGTTATGTGCAAATGATACCTTACTCCTTGGGTTACAAGTCAAAGGAGTTTTCATAGGCATTACAAGGGACATAAAAGTGCTTTCTAAATAAAAGAGGTTAACTAAAGTGCTACCTTTTGGTGAACCACAACTGCCCAGAAGAACAATTTTTTAAAAAATTATTATTCTTTTCTTCTCTTTCTTGATTTTCCAATTAGGAGTTGTAAAATTTTTTGCTATCACAACATAGATCCCAGTGTGAGTCCACTGGCTGTGAGGTTTTTTTTCAGTGCAGGGTCCCATACTTATTGTTTTATTTCCTGACCACTCAGCCACAAGAGCAATGTGATTGTGTGAGATGCTCAGACTGTTATTTTCTTCAAACTTTGCCCTTTTTTTCACTTCCAGGAGTGAAAAAGTAGACTTGAAAATGTGATTTCCTAAGAAATCCTTCTGAAATCAGAAGTCAAATAAGAGGGATGTTATTGCTGCTAGTGACTTTATGTTTTTTTGGTTGAATTTCCAGTATCTGAAGGGGGCCTACAAGAAGGCTGGGGAGGGACTATTGACAAGGTCTTGCAATGACAAGACAAGGGGCAATGGATTTGAACTGGCAGAGGGGAGATTGAAACTGGATGTTAGGAGGAAGTTGTTTGCAGTGAGGGTGGTGAGACACTGGCACAGGTTGCCCAGGGAGGTTGTGGCTGCTCCCTCCCTGGAGGTGTTCAAGGCCAGGTTGGACGAGGCCTTGAGTGACCTGTGCTAGTGGGAGGTGTCCCTGCCTATGGCAGGGGCTTGGAACTGGATGATCTTTGAGGTCCCTTCCAACCTTACCATTATATGATTCTATGAATCATTCTTTTGACTCCTTCTTTGAAAGGAGAAGACTGCAAATCAAGGTCAGTGTTGTGCCAGACCCTGTACCAACTACATCACCTTCCTTTTAGTTCAGCTTCCTTCAATTCCAAAATGTTCTCTAGCAACTGGTCATATCAAGCCACTCTTCATATTTCTGCTGACAACATTCTGTCTGGTGAAGTTTCTGACCTCTGAATTTTGTGCTTTCATTTCCAGTACTAATGACCCTGAGTTGAACAACTTGATTTTTAGTCTAATAATAACCAGGTTACTGACACTCAAATTATCAGGAAAAAGAAGTTTCATTTCCATTGACTCTGTTTCACAGAATCCCAGAATCCCACTGTGCTAAGGGTTGGAAGGGACCTCTGGAGATCACTTGATCCAAAAACCCCTGCTAGAGTAAGGTCACCCACAGCAGCTTGCCCAGATCACAGTGTTCAGGTGGTTTGAGGTTTCTCCGCAGAAGGAGAATCCACAACATCTCAGGGCAGCCCCAGACAAGGCACCAACACCTTCACACCAAAGAATTTTCTGCTCTTGTTCGAATAGAACCTCCTGGGTTCCAATTTCTGCTTGTTGTCCTCTTATTCTGTTCTTAGGAACTGCTGAGAAGAGTCTGGCCTCATCCTCTTGCCCCCCATCCTTCTGCTCTTGCTGAGCAATGAGGAGAACATGTCTCATGTTGCTCTTCTCCAAGGCTCAACAGCCTGAACTGGACTCTGTACTCCAGCTGTGGTTTCAGTAGAGCAGAGTGAATAGAGAGAAAAAACTCCCTTGATGTACTGTTGACACTCTTCTAGTTTAAGGTCATGAGCTGAGCCCTCAATGCTATGATCAGTGAACTCTCTCCATATACACTGTCTGAGTCCTGGCA
Source organism: Semnornis frantzii (assembly GCA_013399775.1). NCBI lineage: Eukaryota > Metazoa > Chordata > Aves > Piciformes > Ramphastidae > Semnornis > Semnornis frantzii. Next base: position 6,938 of record VWYK01013146.1, read on the forward strand.
TAGAGAAGCAGAGAATGCCCAGAGTTGGAAGGGACCTCTAAAGGTCATCTAATCCACCTTTGCTGCAGGAAGAAAGGACATGGCCATGTGAAGGAGCTGAGTTATATTTTGTGCTTTAGAAGCACAAGCTCAGACTGCAGCACTGTTGACTTTTAGCTTTGGAAATTACTGGGTCTGTCAAAGGGGTTGCTTTGCATTAGCATCTTGTCAGTTTTGACCACTTGCTGAAAGTATTGAGCCTTGATTGCTCAGAAAAACTCCAGCTCTGCCTGTGGGTTGTTTAAATTACTGGGGACTTCTGTTACTGATTTCACTAAGGGCAACACTGGGGCACTGAAAACTAAATCTATTAATCTCCCTTCATTCAGCTTCTCAATGAAGTTATGGTAGCATACTAGAGGCTATAAAAGCTTTTGGAGGAACCTCAAGCCTGGATCTATTGAAGTGTCAAAGCTGCAATTCACTGAATGAGAAACAGAGCAGCCCCCTTAACTTTGCAGAAGGTGGTTGTCTGAGGAAGCCCTGTGAAGTGGTTGCCTCCCTCTTTGGAGTTGATTAGTGCCTTTTGTAACCTCTATTTGCACTGAACATAATGTACGTTCCTCAGCTGCTGCTCTCTCATTACCAATTTGGGGTTAAGGAAAATGGGGGGGAAAAAAAAGAAAGCAAGAAAAACAATAATTCATAGAATGGTTTCAGCTGGAAAAAATCTTTAAGATCATCCAGTCCAACCATTATCTAATCCCACCAGGTCTGGTGCTAAATCATGTGCCTCAGCACCACAAATTCCTTTGATTTAATTTGCTTTTGTTAAGGCTTCCTTAAGTATTATCATTAGTTGTTGTTTATTCTGCTAGGGCTGGAAGGGGTAATTATGGTCATGCATCCTTCTGCTGCTATCACTTAAAGCAGAGGAGCCCTGCCTGTGATTACTGGGTCCTGCTCAAATGTCTGCAGACCAGGCTGAAACAAAGCTTTTATAGTTTCTGACTCTGTGGATCCTCCTAGAAAGTTCTGCTCTTTGATGGTTGGGCTGAAAGAGACCTTTAAAGACCATCTAGGCAAGCCCCTCTGCAGCTGGCAAAGACATCTTCAACTGGATCAGATTGCTTAGTACACTAGGGTTGGATCACAGCCTCTGGAGCAATCTCACCAAGCAGGATCACAGACTCACCTGCATTGGAAACTACCTCAGTAAGGTATTTAGTCCAAGCTCCTGCTCAAATCAGAGTCAATATCAAACTGAGAGGTAGTTGTTCAGGGCTTTGTCCAATCAGGTCTTCAAAATATCTGAGTTTCAACATCCCTATAAGCAACATATTTTAGTGTTTAACCATTCTTATACTGTAGTTGGCTTCTTTCTCCTTGTGTGAACCATAACCTTCATTGTTTCGATTTATAGCCAGTCACCATTTCTTCTGCTCTGTGTCTCAGTAAGAAGCCTGACATCTTCTTCTCATCAGCTCCCCCTTAGGAGCAAAATAAGTTCTGTAACTCTGTGAATGTGCTGAGCATATTCTTGATCCAGAGACATCATCTTCCCATCTTCATCTCCATGGGTGATAAGACCCTTTCAGCCACTGGTTCATACAAAATCATGTGTGGAAAGATCACAACTCAGCCCATGGTCTGATGTGTACCTCAGGGAGGGTTAGGAGAACCTGCTGAACACTATGGTTTGACTGTCCTCCAGAGCACATGTGATGGTACTCCTGAAGTCTGTTTTCTGTAGACACACATAAACAGTCTGGCTCAGCAGCATGGGTGATCTTCAGACTTCTTGGAGGGCCTTACAGAAGTTAGTCTGTGTGGTGGATCGAGGAATGTGACCTTAAGAAGGCCCTTGGGAGTGTTGTACAAGCAGTCCTATATACTGTAGATGCAGCCTCTGAGCCCAAGCTACATCTGGGCTGACAGCCAACACATGGGTCAAGAGGCATGGTGTGCTTGAAGCCACTCAGATGCTTATATTTCAGCTCAGAGTGAGGACATAGTCAGTCTGCCATTTCTGCTGAAACATTTTCTTGTCTTTACCTCATAAATCTATCTGGCAGACCTTGGCTTTCTGGAGTTGTGAGTATTTGTAATGGTGAACCCTGCAAACATTCAACACTTTTACCTAAGGGCTTAGAGCACCACGTAACTCTCAGAAGCGATGGTCAGCCACGGGGATGGAAAGAGAATGAGCTATGAAAGCAACCACAGTTAATGTATTTGTTTAATGCTACAGGTCTTCTTTGTGTCACACAGAGGGAAGATGTCAAGCAACAGCACTGGTTCATTGAGACACCAGTTTTTCCAGCTGAAAGCTAGTCAACCTGAAGAACTGATGCCATGCATGAAGGCAGATCTGTCAACACTCACAGCAGATGGTTGGGCTTCACAGGGGGTGGTGGTGAGAGGAGAGCAGGGGAACAGGGGCCTCAGATGTGATCATGGGAGGAAGTGAAGAGTAAATAAATGTCTAGGCATGCACTACAGCAACCAGCATCAGTGGTCAAGGGCACAGGACAAACAGCTGGGGGAGATCAGGGAGAAGGCAATGACCTCATGACCACAAAGGAAGGATGGTGTTAGAGCTGGTTGGGGTAGAGCCTGTGGTTTATCATTTGGGGGTCTTGTGATGATGGGGATCTAAAGTTAATAAGAGTGCAAAAATAGCCATAATCCAGAGACAAATCAGCATCTTGGATGACTGGGCAGTTCCAAACATTATTTGAGCAGTGTCAGTTTACCACAACTGCGAACTTGGATGGCTGAGCCTTAGTGCAGCTCAGTTGTGCTGTTCTCTCTAATGAAGCTGTGCATCATTTCTCAGATGATCATCTATTCTCTGTGTTGGGAGTTGTAGAGGTTTATCCCCAAAGAGAAGTTGTGGCCATGATGACATGCATAGCAGAAGTGTCTCCAACTCCTTCAGTTCACCCATCTCCATTTACGCTTGCTCTGGTTCCTGCTCCTCTCATAGCATATGGAGACTTCTGCCGCTTGAGGCATTCGATGGTATTTCACCTTCTGTGGAAGGGTCTACAAGACAACAGCAAACCCACCCAAGCTAGAAGAGGCCTCAGTAGCAGAAAATAGACATGGTATCTCCTAACAAGAACACCTCAACCCACATCAAGGTGTAGGGCAGTAATAGATTTGGAATGTTTCTTACTGGGAGCACCCATGGTCAGCTATCCAGGAAGCCTACACACACACCAAGAGCAACAATGATTGCTTTTGCCTTCCTAGGACTCTCAAAAGCTTCTCTCTGTCACATACTCATTCAGAATCACAGAATGCATTAGGTTGGAAGGGGCCCTAGGAAGGCATTTTGTGCAACCCATCTGTACTGAGCAGGGACATCTCCAATTAGATCCTGTTGCTCTTTGTATGCTTTGAATCAGATGAAGGCACAACCTTTCAGGTATTTAATGAAGGTGTGCATCTGAAGATCTTGCCAGACTTTAATATGTAGCACTGTTCCCTACCTGCAAAACAGATGTCATGAACACCATTTTAGCTCCTTAGCTCTGATCTCTAGAGGTTAGTGAGCACTTCTGAAACAGGCTGTAGGGGGATTTATCTTTGAGAATATCTACAACTCAAGACACTTCTGTTTCTTGAGGGTGCAACCATGGGAAACAGTACTTCAGTTTTTTAGGAACCCAAACATCTCTCCTGCTTTTGTACTCCAAACTCCTAGGACTGTAAAGAGCAGAAAGGCAAATTGTGGGTTTTCTTTTCCTTTGGTTTTGCTTTTATTTTCTCTGTTAGGAATGATACTCCAGTTGCTAAGGCTTAAGCTCACAGTGCTGTTGTGTGTTCCTCTGCAGCCCCATGGCATCATTCGCACTTCATGCAGAGCAGGGAGGGGTATTGACTCACTGTAGGTATGAGCAAGGTCATCAGCTGCTATGGTGAAAGAAGCACAGAGGCATGGAGTCAGCTCTTGGCAGGTGGAGCAAGGTGGGACCAAGCTGTAGCCATCAACATTGAGGCAGTGGATCTCTCCAAGCACTCCAGTTCCAGGGAGAAATGGAAATGGCAGGCAGTTTTTCCTGTTGGCTTAGTTTTCTTCAAGGAAAAAGAAAAAAAAAATCCCAATTATTTCTGGCTAAGATTTGGATTGATTTATACAGAAATGCAGACATAAAATATCCATTAGCTCTTATGATGATTACATTTCTAATCCCAGCATCCAAATTCTCCTTGTATGTTTTTTGGCAATACCTGTGAAACAACAGGCTCATAAAAATGGGTGGGTTTGTTTTTGAGGTTGCTTGTGTTTTGTTTTCCAAACCAAGCTGAAAGCCTTATTGCCTTATCCTTGCTCTCATGGGCAGGTTCTGAGTAAAGGCAGGAAGATAGAAGCCCTGGAGAAAGGAAGCAGCACCTCTGATAGACCTTGAACTACACAGTGGAAAACATTGCTGGGCAAACTGTCATCACCAGGGGCTGATAATGAATATACAGATTGGAGCTTGCAGTGAGGAAGGCAGCAAGCTAAGAGGAGGGACAGAATCACACTAAATGTTGAACCAGAGACAGGTTGGTTGGTTAAATCTTGCTTCATTCACTGTCTGACCAGCCCTCATCTCCCCACACCTATCATCTTCTCTCCATTTCTCCCTCCCAGTCCACCTTCTGAAGCATGCCCCTTATCAAAGAACCCCGGCATGGTGGGGGATGGAAGGGACCTCTGCAGTCATCTAGTCCAACAGCTCTTCTAAAGCAGGGTCATGCACAGTAGGCTACCCAGGATCACAATATCTGGGTAATCTGGAATCTCTCCCCAGAAGGACACTCCCCAACAACTTAGGGCAGCCTGGGCCAGGGCTCCAGCATCTTCACGACACAGAATTTTCTCCTTTTCAAATGGAGTCTCCTGGATTAAGGCTTCTGTGCATTGTCCCCCTGTCCTGTTGGTAGGAACCACTGAAAAGAGCCTTGTTCTATCCTCTTGCCCCTCACCCTTTAACTTTTGCTGAGCACTGAGAACATCCTATCTCAGGATGTTCTTCTCCAGGATACACAGCCACAGGTCTCTCAGCCTTTCCAACTCACAGAGATGTTCCAGGCCCTTCACAACTTTGCATCCTCTGCTGCACTGTGTCTAGTAGTGCCCTGTCCATCTTGAAGTGGGCAGCCTAGAACTGCATGCAGTACTCCAGGTGTGGCCTCACCAAGGCAGAGCAGAAGGGCAGAACCTCCCTCAAGCTGCTGACCAAACTCTTCTTACTGCACCATAGGATGCCATTGCCCTCCTTGTGCACAGAGCACACTGGGGGCTCATGGTGGGCCACAGGATGCCAGGGGTTGGAAGGGACCCAAAAAGATAATCGAGTCCAACCCCTGCCAGCACTGCCAGGTCTTTTTCCATGCATCTCTATTCTAACAAATCACCATCTCACCTGTACAGGTGCAGGGAGCTATTCCTCCCCAGGTGTAAGACTCTACACTTTTTGACCTATTGAACTCTAACAAAGTTGTTTGTTAGATGTTAACAAAGATCATCCCCTTCTTACAAAAGCTGATTGCATTTCCCTCCTTCCTCCCTCTGAGTCATTAGTGGGTTTTAGTGGCTTCTGGCTCTTTGTCCTAGGACACCAAAGAATTTTGGAGAACTTCACTCTTTCTGACAGCAGCACCCACTCTCACTGTTACAGGAGGAAACAAAGCAGCTGCAAGTCCTTGGGCCATGACCCATCTCTTTGGCATCAGAGGTTCTCTGCACAAGCAAAGCAGGGTTATCAGTCTGGACTTGGTGATCCTGAGGGTCTTTCCAACCTGAATGTTTCCTCTGATTCTCTGATTTGTCTCCTTCTGACTGACAGACTTTACTGGTGACATAACCCAGCAATTGGCTGTCAATTGGAGCTTGGAATCAGCTGGGAAATTACAATAGCTGCTGTTACAAACTTCAGGGCCTGGGAGAGGAAGTTCTGGGTTTGTTAACATGACAACATCAACCCAATCAATCAAAAAACACAGGGTATAGGAGCATGTCAGATCTTTGGGAGGGTCATGGTAGGGGATTTTTATGGTGAAAAAGGAAAAAAGTTAGGAGAATCCTGGGATGCTCCATGAAAACAAACAGCTTGAAAAATATAAATCCACCCTCCAGCAGCAACAACCTCAAAGCTTTGTAAGTTCAGACTATATAGGTGGCAAGTTGGTAATTGAAGCCCAGGCCAAGGCCAGAGAACCTCCAGCCAGAACAGATGTGGGTTTATAGAGGCAAAGCAAACCTTTAAAATGGGTCTGGGGAATTCCAAATTCAATTGTGCGTTGATATAAACCCAAAGACATGAAAATGGGGTCTGAGCTTTTAAAATGAAAGAAGTAATGAAGTGGCATTTTTATGTGTCACAGTCCACATCTTTCTTTACCCAAACACAATGATCCTCTCAATGTCTTAACCTTGTTTTGTTTTTGGTTTTTTTTCACCTTTGGATAGCAGGGATGTGGCCTGAGAACTCCTTGTGCAGAACTACTCAGCATTCTGATACCAGCACATTGTTACTGTCCCCTCAAGGTATCTTGTTATGCTGTAGTCAGCCCACACAGGTTGCACATGGCCATGAAAGCTGGGAATAATACTGTCAGGGAACAGTTCTGCAGAGTTTGTCATCTGCATGAAGTCAGTGGAGCAAGGCCAGGTCCAGTCAAAACAAAAACTGTAGAATCATAGAACAATTTGGGTTGGAAGAAGTCTTAAAGATCATCCAGTTCCACTCCCCCTGCCATAGGCTGGGACACCTTCCACCAGACCAGAGTGCTCAATGCCCTGTCCAACCTGGCCTTGAACAGCTCCAGGGAGAGGGCATCCAGAAGAAGGGACATGATTTAGTGTGAGGTGTCCCTGGATGATCTTTGAGGTCCCTTTCAACCCTGACAATTGTGTGATTCTGTGACACAGACACATACAGACACACATCCCCCTCACACACACACAACCATAGATGCTCACAATGAAAAGGTTTGTCCAATATACCAAAGCTACTGCTTTGCCTGCTGGTCCCTTAGTGTTTCCATCACTGTCTAGATGATCACCAAGAAGCTGTACCTGTACCAGTACATAAAAGGTGGCTACCAAGAAGATGAAGACTTCCTTCATACAAGGAGCCCTATGGAAAAGATAAGGAGTACTAGACACAAGTTACTCCAGGGAGAATCGACTTGGAATCCAGAAGGAAATGCTTCACCTCGAGAAGAGTTAGATAGTGGAATCATCTCCCAGGAGAAGCTGTGGATTGCCCTATACTGGACAGTTTTAAGGCTCAACTTGACAGGTACTGGGCCATTTCTTTTGCTCTAGGTGATCCTGCTCTATCGAGGGGGCGAGTTGGATTAGAGGATCTCCAGAAGTCCCTTCCAACCCCCACCATTCTGTGATTCTTTAATTTGGGGATTCTGTCACACTTACTGTGTCTGTCCTTCCTCAACTCTGACCTCAGCACATTTGCTTGAGCAGCAACAAGCACTGCAATGCCTTGGCAGTGACTACCTAGTGAAAGGCTCACTCTGGACTCCTCTGAGCCTGTGTGAGAGGAGGGCATGGCTTAAGGGCAGAACGAAACAAACTAAAGCCTTGCAGCTTCACTTTGGTCCTCTTTTATCTTGCAGTCATTCTGGAGTCTCTGCAGCCTCCAAAATAAAACAAAGTTTCTGCAGGGCTCTTCTGAAGTGGGGAGGTTGAATGCAAAACCCACTGAGAGATTTTTCCACTTTGGTAGCAATAGAAATAGGACAACAGCTTTGAGAGATGTGGAGATACTCCACGGTGCAGATGAGGGAGGTACAGGATGGAAGGGGATAATCATAGAATTGCAGAATGCTTTCAACCCTAAAAAGGGACCTCTGGAGGTCATCCACTCCAAGCCCTCAGCCAGGGTTGGATCACCTCAAACAGGCAACGCAGGAGTGTACCCAGGCAGGTTGTGAAAGACTCCAAAGAAGGAAACTCCACTAAAGCAAAGTCACCTGCAGCAGCTTGTCCAGGATCACAATGGCCAAGTGTGTTTGGAATCTCTCCAGAGAAGGAGACTCCACAGCCTCTCTGGGTAGCCTGATCCAGTGCTCCATCACCCTCACAGCAAAGAAGTTTTGCCTCATGGTGGAACAAACATGAGTCCTGTGTCACCTTGCACAATGTATGTTCAACCATTCCTGTGCATTCTGAAGCAAGCATCAAGAGAAACCCAAAATCTCTCCCACCCTCATAGCATGTCCTTCATTTCCACACTCACAACATTGTTCCTTCCATCCTCTCCCATCCCTCTTCTCACCCTCACTCTCCCTTATAAATAGCTGCGGGCAAGGCTGGGCTTCTCTTGGACTCCCAACCCAAGTACTAAAGTCAACAGAGTGATTATGGAGGTCAACTCTTTGCATAAACATCTCCTCCTCTTCACAGAGCTGTTTTAGAGGCCTTTGCCCTGTCCCACCATGAACTACAGCAGGAAATTCTCCCAAGCTATGTGAAGGTTAATTAAAAGAGCAGCACAGAGACCCTTGTAACCTCCTGAGAGTCCTGCAGAGCTGCTCTGGCCTCTGTCAATGCACGTGACAAGGTTGCTGCTGCAGAAGGCACTGGGGGCTTCTTCAGCCAGATACCACAGGTTTAGAGAGCCCCACCAAGATTTGTTAACTGTAATAAATGGACTTTTGCAGTGACAAGCTAAAGCTCTCTCACTTAGGGTTCTGCTTGCTTCCTGCTGTGGTTCTGTGACTAATGACCACTCTCCACTGTCAAATCCATGCCCTGGGCAAAACTGCTCTGGAGCTTCTGCAGCTTTAATTAAAAAGAAGTGGGTTTGTTGCTTTGATTTACATTTAGTGCCCTTTGTGTCTCTCCTCTCATTAAAGTGAGGAGCATCTGCACAGATGCGTGGGAGGATTTGGGGAGCTTATGCTTTGAATCTCTTTTTTTTATTTGATTTTATGATGACGTGGCTGGAAGTCAGTGTCACTGGCAAGAAGCAGCATTGAGGTTTTCAATATGGAATCACAGAATCAGAGAATTGTTTTGGTTGGAAGACAACTTTGAGATCATTCTGTCAGGGGCTTTGGACTAAATGGTCTCCAGGAGTGGCTTCCAACCCTCACCATTCTGTGGTTCTGTGATCATCAAGTCCAACCTTTAAACCAGCACTGCCAGGTCACCACTAAACCGAGTTCCTCAGCACTGCATCTACAGCAAACTATAAAATAAGGTTGACAATAACACACCTTCCAACTCACTGTGCTTTCAGGTCTTGTTTGGGGCTGATGTGATGAAGGGAGGAGGGCTGGGGAGCTGCTCTCATGTCACCTGATCAGTATTTGGTGTGACATGTTGGATGCTGTGAATGTGGAGTGTTTACCATCTACCAGGAGCTCATGTCCCTGACAGATCTGCTTCTTGCTGCACCCGTATTGTTTCAGCAGACTTTACTGCACATCATCAGGTCTGAGGACTTTATTTCTTAACAAACAAACAAAAAGCAAAAAACCAAATTTCTCAGTGTTACATGAATTGTTTAGATATTAAGATTTTTTTTTTCCAGCTCAGGCTGCCCAGGGCAGTGCTGGAGTCCTTATCCCTGGAGGGATTTAGAAGTCATATAGATGTTGTGGTGAGCAACATGGTTTAGTGGTGACCTGGCAATACTGGGTTAATGGTTGGACTCAATGGTCTTAAAGGTCTCTTCCAAGCAAGATGATTCAGTGAGTCTCTGAGTTCAAAGACTGAACACTTCCTGAACTCATGAAAATTTGCAATTAAATCCTGAAAATCAGAAACATGTGCAAAGATGCAGCTACAGAGTTCAGTGCAGCTGCACACCATAGGGAGCCATTGGCTACCCAGTGACAGGACACGGGATGATGGGCACAAAGTGGAATCCAGAAGGTTCCATGTGGACATAAGGAAAATCTTCTTTCCTCTGAGGGTGCTGGAGCAGGATGGCCAGAGATGTTGTAGAGTCTGCTTCCCTGGAGAGATTCCAAACCCACCTGCACACTGTCATCCTTGACAACCTTTTGTGGGTGACCCTGCTTTAGCAGGGGTTTGGACTACATGAGCTCCAGAGGTCCTTTCCAACCTCTGTCATTAGGTGGTTTTGTAAACTGGGTCATTCTGGGCTACCTTGCAACCATCAGGAGAAATACAGATCTTCCACGGGGATTCACTCTGTAAGGCACTCAGAAAGTCAAGAGACTCAAAAGAGTAAAAACATGTTATTTACTCCTAAGAGCTGAAGAAGAGAGACCACAGTGATGAACACTAAAGACTCACTAGGATCTGCTCTGCTAAAGGATGAGGCTGGGTCAGCTGAGAAGCTGGATTCCAGGAAAACATCTCAGTTAGGTTTTCAGTTGCCTTTGCCCATCAATTCCCTTCCCACATTGGGTATTTGGATTATGAAGAAGCCCTTATGCAAGCAAGCATCACCTCATTATCTACCACATGATACATGCCCCACAAGGAAGCTCTGCTTGAATTTCTTGCAAGTTCTACTGACTCAGGAGCTACAAGGTTGACACGTTCAGCTATCCACAATTTCCAGTAAACAGTGACTAGCAAGACTCCTATTTCTCCCTGCTGAACCAGAAAATGGATTTCACTTAATGACCAGTTCTTGGAAAGCTGATGCATTATGTACCCAATAAAACTCTAGAAATTGTTTCTTTTTGATGGCACAGCCTCCCGTGGTCAGAAAGCGAAGGTAGGGGGTTAGAGATCCACATCCCAAAGATTTTCACTGCAGATTCAACGAAAACATTAGATGTTTAAGCAAGGCTTAAAAAGAAAATACCTCTGGAACAAACATACTTTTGGTCAGGCATCGGAATAGGTTGGCTAGGGAGGTGGTAGAATAGCCATCCCTGGTGGTGCTCAAGAAACGCATGGACATGGCGCTTTGGGACGTGGTCTAATGGCCATGAGGGCCTTAGGCTGAAGGGTGGACCTGAGGTCTTTTCCAACCAAAACAATTCTCTGATTTGAGTCTATAGAGATCTGATGCAAAGATCTTGCAGATTTCTCTGTGAGGTGATCCCACCAATCCACACCTTTTATGACCTCCCAAAATTGATTTGCTCAATGTTTTTCATTTCCCTCGTTAAGCGGTGCCAAAAAAAAGGTAAGTCAAAGACACAGGACCACACACGTTGGCTTCCAGCTATTACATACCCTGCGCAGGGCTGGCACCATCGCATCCTTTAATGTTTGCTCCCATCTAGTGGGTGGAAGGAGAAATTGCATGGAGGTGGCATAATATGCAAATGTTTTTTGCAGTGAGTTGTGGGTAATGTAGAGAAAGGGGTTGGGGGGGGGGGATTGTTTTGCCTTCTTTAAGTTGTATGAGTTTATGCCTGATCTAAGTTTTTCACAGTGTACTCATTAAATACAATCCCCAAGTTCTGACCTCATCTCTGGGCCACTTTAGATTCACTGTGGTTGGTACCCTCGGAAGAAACTCAAACATGACAGAGTCATGGAATGGAATCATGGAATCATTCAGATTGGAAATGGCCTCTAAGGTGATTGACTCCACTGATCAATCCAGCACAGGTATGGTCATCACTAAACCCTGTTCCTAAATACCACATCTGCATGGTTTTTGAACACTTCCAGGGACAGTGATGCCACCACTTCCCTAGGTAGTTTGTTCTGGTGCTTGGTCACTGTTTCAGGGAGCACGTTTTACCCAATGGCCAACTAAANTTTTCCCAATGGCCAACTAAAACCTCCCCTGGCACAGGCTGGGGTCATTTCTTCTTCTGTCTCACTTGGGAGAGGAGACCAACCTCC
>VWYK01013148.1:0-25466 GCA_013399775.1 Semnornis frantzii
ACCTGTACTGGTGCATGGGGTTAGTCCTGCCGGGTTGCAGGGCTCTACACTTGCCCTTGTTGAACTTCATTAGATTCCTGTCCACCTCTCCAGCCTGTCCAGGTCTTGCTGAATGGCAGCACAGCCTGCTGATGTGTCAGCTGCTCCTCCCAGTTTGGTGTCATCATTTCATATGATTTGTATAACACTCCTTTAAATTCCTGGAAAACACCTGGAGGCCAGATGGGATAGTTCTGTGCCATTTCCCTTCTACACATTGTTCTCTGGCTTGGCTCTCAACTTTGCACCTTTCCATCAAAACAATTCCACCATCTCTCCAAGGTGTCTGTTAAACTGAAGGAAATTACCTCCTGCTTGATGAAAAATGAATTATTCTGTGAGAAAATACTGTAATAAATGTAGCCCCCAGGGTACATTTCAGTGCTACCAATTTGAAATGAAATTATGCTGGTAATGTAGTGCATGTAAAAGTGGTGGGGGGGCAAGTGGTGGCTTTTCCCTCAAGGGTAGGCTGGGAGGATAGTTTTGAGATTTTAGTTTAGTTATTGTACTCAAAATAGCTCTCATCAAGGGTCTGAGTGGGGGTTTTGTTTTTGTTTCTTTGATTGATTGTTTTTTTGCAGATGCTATTAAAATGCAGGTTGCAAAGTCTCCAGCAGTTAGGAAGAAATAGCTGCATTAAAATCAAAAGGTCCTCAGTATCACTTTCCAGTGACATCTCAGCAAGCCTATGAGTGAAGCAGACATGACCATTGTTTCCTTTCACAGCCTATAGTATCATTTTCTCTATTAAAATATTCCAATTAGCCTCAAACCAGCACACTGAGGGTGACAGAGTGCTAGACTGGGCTGCTCAGAGAGGTCACGGAGTCTCCTTCTCCAGAGAGACTCCAAATGTGTCTACAGTTGGAGTTGAAGTGGCTGTGGATGGCATCAATCAGAAGGCTAGGAGACCTGGGGCTGTTTAGCTTGCAGAAGAGAAGACTGAAAGGGGACCTTATCAATGCTTGTCAATATCTAAAGGATGGGGAGGGGAGAAGATGTGACCAGACTCTTTTCTGTGGTGCCCAGCAACAGGACAAGGGGCAAAGGGCACAAACTGGAACATAAAGGAAAAACTTATTTCCTTTGTGAGTGACAGCACTGGAGCAGGCTGCCCAGAGAGGTTGTGGAGTCTCTTCCTCTGGAGAGACTCCAAATCTGCCTACAATTGGAGCTGAAGTGGGTGTGGATGGCATTAATCAGAATGCCTTACCCAAAGGCATGCCAATTCCCTGACAAGCACATCGTCCCTAGTAACTTTGCCAACCATTTATTCCCTGCCAATCCGAAGGCACTTTGCTTTTTGGAATGGTTTTATCCATGCTTGCAGCTCAGTGCAAGAAACAAAGCATTTGTTTGGGTTATTTTTTTACTTCAAGCTGGCTGTGAAAATGCATGTGTAATATATGGAAACGAGGGAACAATCTGATGTGTGTTTTCCAAAGTATCACTTGAGAACATAAAACAACTGAAGAGGAAAATGTTATCTTCTGCTGTTAATTGGTGGTTCTGTTTAAGGGGTTTTTTTTAATGCCTTCCATTTCTCCCTTAAATCCTTGAGGGCAAACCCCTGGATTTCAAATGCTAATTCATGCTTTAGACTTCCATCCTGATGGGAAAAAAAAGGGTGAGGAGAGGAACCCTCCCTGGAGGTGTTCAAGGCCTAGGCCTCGAGCATGAGGCCTTCAGTGACCTGTTCTAGTAGGAGGTGTCCCTGCCGATGGTGGGGGGTTGGAACTGGATGATCTTTGAGGTCCCTTCCAACCTAAACCATTCTACGATTCTAGGAAATGGTAGTTAATTTTCAAGTTTAATAAATAGGGTATGGAAGTTCTCTTAGGTCTCCTCCTCCAAAACAGCCCTAAATTTATCTCTTTAAAACCCTTTAATCAGACTTAATGAACTCCAAGGACTGTATGGAACCGCAGTAGTAGAGCACAGTCTGCTGGCATGAGAGACTGTACAAATGAATTAGCTCCCATCCTCTGTTAACACCACCAGCAGGTAGCCTAGAGTTTAATTCCCATATTCCTGGAATTTGAAAGCCCAAAGCTCCCAAACCCAGTACACTCTGGATGCACTCAGGCTGCTGCTTCTCTCAAATAGTGCTACTGACTGCTGCATGGTAAGGCCTCAATGACACTAAATGTCTGTGAGCTGCAGTAGTTATTGTCACATAAGGGAAATCACTGTGTGCTTTTCTTCATGTGTGTAATTTACTCCTCCTATTAGGTTGCTGGACCACATTGTCTTTGCTAGTTGCAAAGCATCATGAATAATGACTCCTGACTAGCATATGTTATGAGGCTTTCAAGAAATAGACTAAAAAATTGTTTTGCTGATCTTCCTTATGCTTGGTTTTGGGATGATTATTTGAAACTTGGTCATTCTACTTCCAACCTCCATTTCTTGCTGTGTTTGGATTTCAAACAACAACACTGAATATTAAATATTTCTTGTTTCCATGACTGTCCTTCTTAGAGGGAGGAAAATTCAAAATGTCTGGCAACAGAGATGTATCTTTTCTTCTTTAATTGCACATCTTTATATAGCAATTTCTGCCACATGGGGCTTGATTTCACAGAACCACAGAATGGTGAGGATTGGAAGAGATGTCCAGAGATCAGCTAGTCCAATCCCCTGATAGAGCAGGATCACCCACAGCAGGTTGTTCATGCAGGTTTTGAATCTCTCCAGAGGTGGAGACTCCACAACCTCTCTAAGCAGCCCGTTGCACTGCTCTAGCACTCTCATAGGGAAGAGAATTTTCCATATCTGTAAGTGAAACATCTTGTGTTCCAGTTTGTACCTGTTGCCTCTTGTCCTATTGCTGGGTTACATTGAAAAGAATCTGGCCCTATTCTCTTCACCTCCAGCCTTTAGGTATTTATGAATACTGATAAGATCCCCTCTCAGTCTTCTCCAGGCTAAACGGTGCCAGGTTCTTTCCTCATCAGAGAGGTGCTCCAGTCCTTTCCTCATCATCTTTGTAACCCTCCACTGGACTCTATGCAGTAGATCACTGTCTCTCTTGAACTGGGAAGCTCAGAACTGGACAAAATATTCCAGATGCAGCCTCACCAGGCCAGAGTAGAGGGGGAGAAGAGCCTTCCTTGACCTGCCAGCCACATACTTCCTTATGCACCCCAGAATCCCTTCAGTCTGTGACACCTGACTATTCCTATTTCATCCTGGTGAGTTTTGACTAAGGAAGAGGAAACACAATGCAATTTAAAGTCTTTAGCTGGAATAATTTAATACATTTTCTTAATACTTTCAGCATTAATGCTAAATAATGCTAATCATCACACTCCTGAAGATGTAGGAGGTAAAGTGTTCCTTGTTAGCATCCTAGATCTAAGCAGAACTAACCTTCCACAACTAAAGTGCTGTTACTTTAGCTGGATGCAAAGTGCTACAGAAGACCTATACACACTCTGTATTTCATATGGAACCTTGCTTGTCAGCTGTGCAGCAGCCCCGTGGGTAAAGACACAGCTGCTCAAATAGTGTGGCCCAAGTATTTAGCATATGATAGGGTGAGCCATGGGAGGTATATGCAGATAACAGATATATAAGCTCAGCTGTCACCAGGCACTTATCAAATTTATCAGCCAATTTATAGGCCTGAAGCATTTATAATGCAGCAGAGCTGCAGCCCCCAGTTTCACAAGGTGCCAGCTGGGCAATCCTTCTCATGCCTGTCTACCACTGCCTCTCCAGGCAGACTCAATCCAGCAGCTTTCTGGCTGTGGACAAGCAGAGTGGACTTGGTTTTATACTCCTATTTTCCCTACTTTCTCCTTTACCTTCTTTAATTGTGGGTCAGTTATGACATTTTACCTTAGCACTGAGTGTGGACTTTACACTTTTTTTTTTTTGTATGAGGCCTATCAATTCCTCAGCTTCTAAATCAGTTTTACAGGCAGTGATTAACAAAATTCACAAAGCATCAGGAAAAAGTCCTGCCTGATGTGATTCTCTTGATTTAAACTGGCTTAGAGCAGGGAATAAATCAGATCTTTATATTAACATTAATCTAGAGTTTATTAATACCTTAAAAAAAATCCCAACTCCTGCAGGGTTTCTCCCAACTTTTTACTGAAGTTCCAGTTTTAAAGTGTTCACTTCTGATGAAGCTTTTCCTTCCAAAAAATCAAGATACATTATTAAATTAAATGAACATAACATCAAGTGCCTGATGAGCAATGGGAGTCTTTGTTTTCACAGGTCAGACTGCTTGTAAAGAAGACATAATTACCAGCCTTAAAGACTCAGAGGATCTTCCTAGGGATGAAAAGGATCAATACCAAGGGCAGCATGCAGGTTTTGATAAGCAGGTATCCATAACTAAGTATGCAAATTAATCACTAGACTCTTACTTCAGGTCCTGGAGGGTGATTTTTAATCAATCCCATTATGTGCAAAAGGCTTCAGCACATCTTGAGTTTCTGTGCAGTACTTCTGTCCCTTTGCAGCTCTACATGCAGATTTGGGGCACATTTTCTCATTACTTAGCAAATCTGTGTCAGCTGGCACAAGCCTGGCTTGCTGCTGTGGTTCTGAATGGCTGAAATGGGCTGCCTTTTCACCGTGGAGCTGGAGAGATTTTCTTGGTAGTAGGTGCTGCAACACTGGCTCCTGTGGCACTTATGGATTGTGGCTGAATTAATCTCTGCTGACTGAAAATGTCCTCTTCCAAGTCATGTGTCCAGGGGCTGGACATTCTCTTTTAATATTCTTTTTCAGGAAGTGCTTGGGGCAAGTAACAACCACAGTGAGGTAGGGTTTTACCTTGGCTACTGCCAATAAAGAAAGGAAGGTTTATTGCTGTCTGGAGCCCTTTCTGCCCTGCAATCGATATGCCCACATCTAGCGTTGTGCCCTGATACAGTGGCTGTGATGCTTATAAATGCTCAGAAGAATTAGGTGTCTGTCTTCATTGATTTCAGATTAGGCAGGCTATCAAGGTCTCCTAGGGAATTTAAAAGGTATTCTGGATCCTGGCCATATAACCCCTTTGCAGCTGGATTATTGTAAAGGTACAGATACTTGAACCTACTACATAAAGATTCATGCTGTGCTCACGTTTATGCTTACCCCAGGGTTACCTACCCTCTTTGTAAATATTAGTTGCTATAGACTGTGCAAGGTTACAGGCTCTCTTACTCTGTAAAGTTGGGATTTGACCCCACGGAAAATGCACTGACAAATCAAAACTTATAATCGGTTTAAAGTTCAAGGGTGTAGCCAGATCCTGAGCCAGTGTAATGTGACCTAGATTCAGTAAAGCAGAGCTGCAGTCAAATGCGTAAACACAACTCTCCCACTGAGGCTGCCCTCATACAGTGGGGATGCCCAGGAGGCAGAACCACAGAATCACAGAATGGCAGGACTTAGAAGGGACCTGTGAGGATCATCTACTCCAATCTCCTGCTAAAGCAGGGTCACCCAGAGCACGTTGTCCAGGATTGCCATGTCCAGGCAGGCTTGGAATCTTTCCAGAGAAGGAGACTCCACAACCTCTCTGGGCAGCCTGGTCCAGTGCTCTGTCACCCTCACAGGAAGGAAGTTTTTCCTTCTGTTTAGATGGAACTTCCCATTTCCCAATTTGTACGCATTGCCTCTTGTCCTGTCATTGGGCTCCATATACTGAGGAGACCTATTGTGGCCTTCCAGTACCTGAAAGGGGCCTAGAGGAAAGCTGCTGAGAGACTTTTTAGAATGATGGGTAGTGATAGGACTAGGGGGAATGGAGCAAAACGAGAAGTGGGTAAATTCAAATTGGATGTTACAAAGAAGTTCTTCACCATGAGAGTTGCCCAGGGAGGTTGTGGTAGCCCCATCCCTGGAGGTTTTTAAGGCCAGGCTGGATCTGGCTCTGAACAACCTGATCTAGTGTGAGGTGTCCCTGCTCATGGCAGGGGGGTTGAAGCTAGATGATCCTTGAGGTCCCTTCCAGCCCTGACAATTCTGTGATACTTAAAACCTGGTGGTTTGCTGCTTCAGCAAAATGAAGTTTCAAAAATCCTGTCATGCTATTTTCTACAAATCATAGTGATTGAACATGCAGAATGCCAAGGAAACTCTGTCAGTTGTCTTGAAGGGACTCTAGCAAAATACACATAGTGATTTCTATGCCTCTAGAGAAGGGAGTGCTAATAATACTGTTTGCATTACTTGGGCCAAAAATCTGCTTTGGTAGTAACCTCCTGTGTCCATGTGCCTGCCTGTCCCTAAGCTCCAGATCCATTAAGACATGCTCTAACTTTTAACCCTGCATTAGTGTCACTGTGACAGATTTTATTGAAAATTCAGGTTTCAGATTCAGTAGCTAAGGTTCTAAGGACACTCTTTCAACCTTTTAGAGCAAAGCCAACCTTTTGGTCTTTGTAGTACTTTAAGGATTTTCCCAAACTGGCCACTCTGCCCCTAGAATGTGTAGCTCTGAATGGTAATTTCTGGATATTCCTGCCAGCAGGTTGAAAAACTATTTCAAAATTAATTTAAAATAGGTCTAAAAACCAGAAACAGCAGGTTAAGGGTAGATCTCAACTATTGTTTCTGTTAGATACCAACCCTTACATCCCCAACACATTTTTCACTGGTTTGTGCCAGAATAAGTGACCTTATCTCAGTTCTGGAAGGAGCCAAAATGAAGTGTTTTAACTGGTTCAGGCTATTTTAGCTGTTTTTGCAGTTGACTTAGCACTTGTGAGCACCTAGATGTTAGCAGCACCAGTGGCTGATAAATAACATGCTGCCCAGGGGGGTTGTGGAGTCTCCCCCTCTGGAGATATTCAAGACCTGCCCGAATGCGTTACTGTGTGATCTGGTATAGGTGATTCTGATCTGGATGAGCTTTCAAGGTCCCTTCCAGCTCCTAACCTTCTGTGATAATGCACATTACCTTTTGCTACACCAGGTGTCTTTCTAACTGCTTTCACTCTATGTATCATAAGCAAGACATTATCAATAGCTGGTATTAACTTAGGCACCATGCAAGTAGTTAGTACTTTAGTAACGTATTTTGTGCTTATGTTCCACCTCACTTGATAAGAGACAAGGATTCAGTAGTGGAGCAAAAAATCATTCTGGGCTCATAGACAGCAAGAACTATTGCCCCATTGTTGGTCTTAATCAGTAGGGTCTTTTCATGTCTGTCATCCCAAGTTTGAGTTGATTGCAAGATGAGTAAATAGGAGACTAAGATTAAATCTGGACAGGAGACAGATACATGACTGTTAGGAAAAGAACTCAACCTGAAATGAGGTTGTAGTGGAGTGGGGGTTGGTCTCTTCTCCCAAGTAACAAGCAATAGGACAAGAGGAAACAGCCTCGAGTTGTGTTAGGGGAGGTTTTCCACCAGGAATATTTTTTTCCCTGAAAGGGTTGTCAGGCCATGGAACAGGCTGCCCAAAGAAATGGTGGAGTGCTCATTGCTGAAGGGATTTAAAAGACATGGAGATGTCGTCCTGAGAGGTATGGTTTAGTGGTGACCAGATGGTGTGGGGTTAATAGTTGGACCTCCTGATCTTAAAGGTCTCTTCCAACCAAACCATACAAATTCTATGATTTAAGCCATAGAAAGATTATTTGAGTACTCATGTCTGAAGTGCTAGAGGACTGGAATTCAAAATTGCTTTTAATGCACAGATGGCAGAATTTACTATATATGATGCAAAGACATTTTGGGAAAAAAAAATTCTTGTGGTTAAATAATATAAAATAAAATCTAGTTTCTGATGTTAATCATGTCCCAAGATTCCGATACAAGAAGCATGGACTAATTATTGACCACCACTGTACCTCAGACTTTAAGGCTGCAGAATACCTGTCTGACACCACCCTATTTTGTAAGGTCAGCACTACAGTTAATGCATTTCTGTTTATAAACAGGATGAGCTCCTTTGGGGGAGTTACTATGACTGCAAAATCACAATACGCTATGGGGAAATGGTCCCACTTGCTAACTAGGAGCCTGTGTGGTTCCACTTTGTCTTTCCTAAATGCTAAACTGGAACCTAAAACTCTATTGTTCATTCATGCCATGGAAATAAATAAATAAATAAGTGTTCCACTACCGACTGTGTGACAAGCACTGGTACGGGCTGCCTAGGGCACTTGTGTTATCTCCTTCTCTGGAGATATTCAAATGTACCTGGACATTGCAAACCTGGCCAGCCTGCTCTGGGTGACCCTGCTCTAGCAGTGGGGTTGGTCTACGTGGTCCCCAGAGGTCCCTTCCATTCCCTGCCATGCTGAGATTCCCTATGTCTAACACAAAAGCTCCTACTAAGACACCGCCGGGAATAATCCATTTATGTAACACGCTCAAATGTGCCCCGAAACAGAGGGAAATGGCCCAGCTTGGAACGGGGAAGAGCGCAGGGGCTGTGGGAGCAGCGGGGTCTAGATATCACGCACTCCCCCCACCCACAACCCCGGTCCTCCATTTCAGTGTCCCCTCCAGGCTCCTCCCGTCCCTCCGCCGCCACCAGCCGTCTCGCTGAGGGGCTGGGAGGGGGTGCAACTAGAGACATCTCCCCGAAAATGCACCCCCAGGATCCGACCCGCGTGGAAGCAGGGAAGCAGGAGGGAGAGCATGAGGGCCCCGCGGCGNCCCGCCCCCGCCGGCGGCGTGGCTGCAGTGGCCGCCGGGGCGAGGTGGGCTGGGCTCGGCCGGGTCCCCTCAGAGCACCTGAAACGGAAGGAGCGTGAAAAGGATGGGGAGGTGGTGGTGAGCAACCTGTGCGAGGCGGGAATGAAATGGCTGAGAAGAGACTGAAGATGCTGTTCCATCGCTCGAAGTGTTGCTGTGGACAGCGGCCGCCAGCCTCTGACAAAGCCATTGGGAAGATTTACTTAGGAGGGTTCTCCATTGACCTGTGCCAGCAGTAGTGTGGCCGGCAGGGCTAGGTCAGTGATGGTCTCCCTGTGCTCAGCACTACGAGGCTGCACCTCGAATACAGCGTTCAGTTTTGGGCCCCTACCAAAGAAGGACATTGAGGTGCTAGCACATGTCCAAGGAAGGGCAACAAAGCTGGTAAAGGATCTAGAAGAGAGCTGGGGTTAAAATGGGCTTGGATCTAAGCTGAGACGGTACTGTACACCTCTAGAGGATGAGTCTGATGAGGAACAGCTGAAGAAACTGGGGTTGTTCAGTGTGGAGAAAAGGACTTAGGAGCAACCTTCTCACTCTCTACAACTCCCTGAAGGGAGAATGTAACAAGGTGAGGGTCAGTATCTTCTCCCAGGTGAAACATGACAAGAGGAAATGGCCTGAATTTGTGCCAGGGGAGGTTTATGTTAGACATTAGGAAAAATGTCTTCCCAAAAAGGGTTGTCAACCCCTGGAACAGGCTGCCCAGACAAGTGGCAGTCTCCATCCCTGGAGGGATTTAAAAGATGTATAATGTAATCCTGAGGGACATGGTTCAGTGGCAACCTGGCAGTGCTGGGTTAACAGATGGATTTGATCTTCTTAAAGGTCTCTTCCAACCAGAATGACTGTGGTTCTATGAGTGGCCAGTTTGGGAGCAGACAAGGGCATTGGCTGGCTACTGTGATCCTGATGTGACTCCATTGCATTTAGCAGAGGAGTTGGTCTATAGCCCAACAGTTGTATTTGCAGTTGAAGTTCTCTGAACTGAAGCCCTGAATCCTCCACAAATCGTGCCAAAGAAAGGTCAGTGTCTCCCTACTGCCTAACTGTGATATCTCCCCAGAGATGTTTGCTAGGGAGGGATTGATTTGATAAGCAAATATTTAGGTAAGTTGTGTACAGAAGAGGCAACAATCGCACGGCGCAGGAGCTACTGACCCAGTTACAACTCTGACACTGATAGGAAACAAGGTGGTCAGGGAAAAGGAGAAACTTTGTGCTTGGTGCAACAAGCACAACATTTCATTCCTTCACAACTGATTTTTGTTCTAAATGCAGCTGAAGAATTCTATAAAACATTTATTTAAATTATTGAAGCTTACTGAATGTGTTCTTTCCCCTGGATTTACCAAAGCAATCTTCAATGTGCATCCGAAATCAAAATAATATTTCTTAAAATGTTAACATTCTTAATCATTATTTTATTTCAAAAATTAAAGCTTGTGGAGGGAAAAGAAAA
The DNA here is from genome assembly GCA_013399775.1 of Semnornis frantzii. NCBI lineage: Eukaryota > Metazoa > Chordata > Aves > Piciformes > Ramphastidae > Semnornis > Semnornis frantzii. The sequence goes on from VWYK01013148.1 coordinate 10,167, forward strand.
TAAAACATGTTCCTACATGCATTCCTCTTGCTGCCCTCTCAGTCCTGGTTCTTCAAAGTTTTGTTGACCAGAGAACAGTCTTAGAATCATAGAATCATAGAATGGTTTAGGTTGGAAGGGACCTCAAAGATCATCTAGTTCCAACCCCCTGCCATAGGCAGGGACACCTCCCACTAGAACAGGTCACCTGACCTTGAGCACCTCCAGGGAGGGAGCATCCACAACCTCCCTGGGGAACCTGTGCCAGTGTTTCATCACCCTCACTGGAAAGAATTTCTTCCTAACATCCAGTCTTAATCTCCCCTCTGCCAGTTTAAACCCATTGCCTCTTGTGCTGTCATTACAAGACCCTGTCAATAGTCCCTCCCCAGCTCTCCTGTAGCCCCCTTCAGATACTGGAAGGCCACCACAAGGTCTCCTTGAAGCCTTCTCTTCTCCAGGCTGCAGAGCCCCAACTCTCTCAGCCTGTCCTCATAGCAGAGCTGCTGCAGCCCTCTGAGCATCTTCGTGGCTCTCCTCTGGAGTCACTCCAACAGTTCCATGTCCTTCTTGTGTTGGGGGCTCCACTTTCCCTGGTTTCAGTGGCAGAAACAGTGGAAATAAGCTAAGTGTGGTGCAGGAGAGGTAACATCTTCACAAACTACACTTCATGTATAGACAGGCTGTATTTGTCTAAAATGTTCACTGATGTTCTAAACATCTGGAGAACAGGAGGATGAGGAAAGATCTTCTTGCTCTCTACAACTCCCTGAAAGCAGGTTGTAGCAAGGTGGGGATCTGTCTCTTCTCCCAAGTAACAAGTGATAGGACAAGACAAAATAGCCTAAGTTTGTGCCAGGGGAGGCTTAGATTGGATGTTAGGAAAAATGTCTTCCCCAAAAAGGTTATCAAGCCCTGGGATGGGATCCCCAGGGAAATGGTTGAATCATCATCTCTAGAGGTGTTTTAAACATAGTTAGATATGGTGCTACAGGACATGGTTTACCACCAGGCTTGCCAGTTCTAGGTAATGCCTGGACTTGATGATCTTAAAAGTCTTTCCAACTTAAACAATGCTTTGATCTCGAGAATTTCTTCCTGGTAGGCTCTTTGTCCATGTCCTGCTTCAACCCTTCCTTTCTCTTGGACTTTGTTAAACAAAGAGCTACTCCAAAGGCTGTGAGACTGGCTGTCTTCCCAGGGCTGCCCAGAAGTGATACTGCCAGAAGCTTCACGTGAAAGTGTGTCCTTGTGTAACTTCTAGCCCACTTTTAGCAATGCAGACTTGTTTGCTTGAGCTTCCAATCTCCAGCATGCTGGTTTGCAATGAACTGAGGTTGACTTGCCAACCTTTCATCTAATTTGTCTTTTTGATATTCATTGAATTCTACCTGTGCTGTTGAAGATTATCTTGAAATACTGAAGTGTTTGGGGTTTTTTTGGTCCATTCTGTTGTTCCCTAGGCAGAAAATTGTCTTCTCTAATGGACTGCTCTTTAGGTGCTGTAGAGCAAGGAGTAGTTTGAAAGCTGACTGATGGTGAAACATGTTACCTGGAATGCTTCAGCCTCACAATTATTCCAATTTCTTTATAGTCCAAACAGGCTGATGTTAGTGTGTTAAGCCAAATCCAGACACAAGGACAAAACATTTTTTTTTTTCTTTATTCTTGTTTTATCTAAACCAGACACAAAACATATGTTCCAAGTTTGGTAAAGGTGTAACTTTTCTTCTTTCCTGAGCTCTTTGTACCTGGCACATCACACAAGGCACTCACACATGCCAGAAAGCAGTGTCAAAAGGAGCGTGGCCAGCAGCTCAAGAGAGCTGATTCTTCCTCTTTGCTCTTCTGAAACCCCACCTTGAATACTACATCCAGTTCTGGTGTTCCCATCATAAGGAAGGCACGGAGCTGCTGGAGTGAGTCCAGAGGAGGTGCACAAAGATGATCCAAGGGCTGGAACACCTCTGCTATGTGGCTAGGCCAAGGGAGCTGGGGTTGTTCAGTCTAGAGAAGACTCCAGGGGCACCTTATAGCTGCTTTCCAGTACCTGAGGGGATCCTACAGGAAGGCTGGAGAGAGACTTTTCATAAGGGTGTCTAGCAGTAGGACAAGAGGGAATGGTTTTAAGCTGAGGAAGAGTAGGTTCAGACTGGATCTTAGGAAGAAGTTCTTTAGTGGTGGGACTCTGGAACAGGTTGTGGATGCCTCCTCTCTGGTGGTATTCAAAGCTAGGTTGGATGAGGCCTCGAGCAGCCAAGCTGAGTTGAGAGGCATCCCCGCCCATGTTTGGGTAGATGATTTCTGCAGTCCCTTCCAACCTAAGCCATTCTATGATTCTATGTTTCTAAAATTACTGTCATTTTCTTCTACAATAGCAGGCTTTTTGCAAAACAGTAATATCCACAATACAGATACACATAGGAAGCAAATAGGATTCTGGAAGCATCTAAAAGCTCTAAGTACTCTAGATATTTTAAAGACATATCTAATGACCTGAATTTGGAGATTTTAGGACTATGGCAGAATTCGGATTCATCTGTTTTGTTTCAAGGGCACTGCCATTTGTTTAACTGGATGCCAGGCACAGAGCACAGCAGACCTCTGCCATGCAAAGAGCTTTGAGTAGTTATTGAACCATGTTGTGCTGAGAGGAAAAGCAGAACATTAAGCAAACATGCAGAGAAAGCAAATTGCTTAGTTCTAGCTGAAATGTCATGAAAATAAGAAATGGAAGCAATTAAACCAGCACTTCAGTATGGGGCAATGGTGTTACACGACTTCTGCTCATGGCAAAATACCACATGGAGTTAGCCTGAATCCTACTGGCACAGAGGTTGTGGTAGGTCAGACTTCATCAGAGACTACTTAATGTACAGAATCACAGACTGGTTGAGGTTGCAAGGGACCTCTGGAGGTCATTTGGTCCAACCTACCAGCTCAAACAGGACCACTTACAGCTGGTTGTTCAGAGCTGTGTCCAGTCAGGTTTTGAGTATCTCTGCATCTCAGGAAAAGCACCTTTGAGTTGCAATGGCTTTGGAGCTCCCAGTTCCCACGGGGTTTGCAGCTCAGCAGGAAGCAGAATAGACAAGGTACCAGTGATGAGCCAACTACCACCAACTCTCAGCTCCTGCTAAGTTTCAATTGGTAGGATAAAGTTTTGATTTGGGAAAGTGAAATAAGACAGGTCTTCAATCACTGCTCTTGATCACAGACTCCTCTAAAAGTTGGAATTTAAACTCAGGACTTGCCTGTTTTACAAAATTGACCTATCACAGAATGTTAGAGGTTGGAAGGGACCACTGGAGATCACTGAGTCCAACTCCCTTGCCAAAGCAGGATCACCTAGGGCAGGACACAGAGGAACGCCTCCAAACACGTTTTGAAAGTCTCCAGAGAAGGAGACTCCACAACCTCTCAGGGCAGCCTGTTCCAGTAAGTTTCTCCTCAGGCTTGTGTTCTAACTTCTACCTGTTGTTCCTTGTCCTGCCACTGGGCAAAAAAGGGACTATCCCCTTCATCTTGACACCTATTCCCAGATATTTATAGATGTTGGTAAGATTCTCTTTCAGCCTTCTCAAGACAAACCAGACTCAATTCTTTGTCCTTCTTCATAGGAGAGATGGTCAAATCCTGCAATCACCCATGTAGCTCTCTGTCAGTAGCATCTGTCCAGCTCGCTAGCAGCTAGCTCAGATAAAAGAGGTTATCCATTCTTTGTTTTTAATTTTATTGGCACAGAACAATGTTTATGTGCCTCAATATCTTTTTTCTGGCACTGACACCATGGGGTCAGTGTAAAAGAACTTTGGTACTTCTCAGCAAGTGCTTCAGAACCGTCAGCAATAAAATTGTGTTGAATTAGATCAGAAGTACCAAACCAGCTTTGAAAGCCTGTCCTCTTGTTTTGTTCTGGTATAAGTTCTTTCTTACATGCCTTTTTTCCCCTATGCCTCTCAGTTTTGAAACTCTAGCTGGTGTGCTGTGTCTGTACAGCCAAAAGTAAAACTTTTATTAAACTACCAGTTGTGTGGATGTAAAATAAAAACAAAGCCACAAGAAATGCGCTGGAGAAAGTATGGAAGGAGCTGCTTTGCAGTATTTCTAATACATGCTATGTTCTAGCACCCTCTTTAGGAGCACAGTAATACTGCCAGGATCTCCTCTTAAACCTGGAAAGTAGTTCCAGCGTGTCCAGGCAAAGTCCTTGGTTGCAGTCACAGATGGCTCAGGAGGTGCCTCGTGGTATTAACTTGCTGTGAATTGTGGGTGGACCTGAAGGATCTCACACCTGCTAGTATTTAGTGTTAGGGTGTCATATGGAGCTTCCAGTTTCATAGAATCATAGAATGGTTTGGGTGTGAAGTGGCCTTTAAAGGTCATCTAGTCCAGCCCCCCCTGGAGCCAGCAGGGACATCTTCAGCTAGATCAGGTTGCTCAGAGCCCTGTCCAACCTGACATGGAATGTTTGCAGGGAGATGGCATTCACCACCTCTCTGGGCAACCTGTGCTGGTGTTTCACTATGTTAACTGTGATAATGTTTGGAATCAGAGTCTTGTGTTGAGACCTACACCAAAGAGATCATGGTGTGATACATCACAGTGTAACATGGAGGGGAAGGGTACAAGAAGTCTGTTCTCTGTATCCCTGCCACAGAAAATAGAAAGGTATTTATAACAAAAGAGAGGTAGGAAGGTGAAATTCACCAAGTATATTCTGAAGGGCAGGGCTACACTTTGCCCCTCCTGCATGAACTACAACTCCCTGGCTTCTGCAGTACAACTGGTAGGTAGCCAAGCTCCTGCATGTTGTTTTGTCTGCAGCAGTTGGTATGGTTGCCAGTTGCCTTCAAAGATGATGTGCCAAGAGAAGGATGAAAAATTAGGACATAAATAACTGGTTTTGCTTCATAGCAATGGTGACACCTCCATGAGAAATTAGGCTTTTGTAGTAGTGGATTTCAACACCCATTTTCAGTAATTTTAGAAACATTAAGCAGTTGTCTCTTACATTGCAAAGGAATGTTATAACCTTGCTGCAGTGCTGAAGAAGTCCTTATCAGAGTCAAGATCACCTCACACTTATCATGCAACTCCTGGGAGAGATTGTTTCCTCGGATTTCTCTTAGGTGTGAAAGACCTGCTTTGATATATCACTACACTATCAACAGAAGGCAAGGATCAAGGCTGGGTGGAATCACACTGGGGTGGCAGAGATATAATACTGCCTTGGTAGGCCTAATGTTCACTCAGCTTATCAATCAAAGAAGGGGAAGAAAGGGGTGCAGTGACAAAAGGAAGAAGTAGGAACTAGAAACCATAAAATCATTTCAGTTGGAAACATTATCTAATTCTAACCAGTCTGGTGCTAAACCACGCCTCTTAGCACAACATCTCTATGTCTTCTAAACACCTTCAGGGATGGGGATTAAACTGCCAGCCTCGACGGCCCATTCCAGTATTCTGAGAACCCTGTGTGAAGAAGTTTCTCCTAATATACAACCTAAACCTCCCGCCGGTGCCTCTTCTTCTCCTCCTATTGCTTGTTACTTGGGAGAAGAGATCGACCTCACTGCGGCTTCCTTTCAGGTAGTTGTAGAAACTGAGAAGATCCTCCCTCAGCCCCCTTTTCTCCAGACTAAGCAATCACAGTTCCCACAGCTGCTCTGCAGAGGACCTGCTGTCCAGGCCCTTTGCCAGCTTTGTTGTGCTTCTCAGGACCCACTCAGGCAACTCCATGTTTTTCTTGTAGCGAGGGTTCCAAAACTGAGCGCGGTACTCACAGTATGGCCTCACCAGTGTTGGGTACAGGGGAACAATAGCCCTTGGTCCTGCTGGCCACACCATTGCTGATGTAGGCCAGGACGCCGTTGGCCTGCTTGGCCGCTGAGCACAGCGCTGGCTCATATTCAGCTGGCTGTTGGCCAACACCCCCAGGCCTTTCTCTGCGGAGCAGCTTTCCGGACATTCATCTCCACGCATCGCGGGGGGGGTTGTTTTGACCAGTGCAGGACGCGGCTCTTGGCCCCGCTGAAGCTCATACAACCGCCCCCGGTCCGGAGTGCGAAGCGTAACGGCCGCCCGGGGTGCCGATTCCCGCCGCGAGGGCGAAGCATTGCATGCCGGGATTTGTTGTCCCCGCGGAGAGGGCATCCGCCCGCCGAAGAGTGTAGCGAACTACACTTCCCAGCATGCACCGGGCGATACTACCGTCACAGCAATGCGCGTCACACAGACGCGCGTCACGGCCCGCCCAAGTCCCTCTGCCGCCGCTCTTCGCACCGGCGGGAGGAGACGGAGTCGGTATTGCCTCCGGCTTAGCTCCAGTCCCTTCACTTGTCCTTGTTCTCCCGGCTGGGCCGTGGAGCTGCCCCCTCCGTTCCTCGGAGGTATAGGACAACGATGCAAGGCGCGGCCTTCTCCCCGTAGCCGCCGGCTCCTCACCTCAGCCCTGAGGCGGCCCGCGGCGGAGTGACGGCCCAGACCGCCCCAGGTGGGGTTCGGTCCGGCGGCTGCTGCAGCGAGGAGGCGTTTTAGAGGAAGGGCCTCCGGCGCCGCAGGCGGAGGGGAGGCGGCCGGGGCCATGTGGCAGAGCATCGGTCTGACCTTGCTGGTGATAGTGGCCACCCTGGCCTGCGTGCTGCTCTTCATGCTGTGCGGTGAGTCCCGCCCGCTCCCTTCCAGGGCGGGGAGGGGGAGTGGAGGGCCGAGGAGGTTCGTGAGTGCTGACTTGGCTTCACTGGTGGTCCTTGTGTGTCCTCAGTCCTTATCCCTACACCCGCTTTCTCGACCGCTGGTAGTTTCTCTTGGTACAGATTGACTGAAGGAAATGAGAGGGCACCGTGGCCCGGGATGCGGGGCTGCGTGAGTGGCTCGCAGCGCCCTCTTTTCTTTGTTCCCGTATAAATTTGAGCTTTAAATGCTTCCAGAACTTAATTCGGTGACTAATCTGAAGTCGACAGCTTTTTGGTGAACCGACTCCTGAGCAGTCACTGTGCAGCTGGTACATGGGTCTGAAATGGAAGAAAACTTCGTACTCGTATTCCTTAGCTTTAGACAACTGTTTGCTAGCCTAGATTTAAAGCAGCTTTTTTGGTCTTACGTGTATTGAATAACTGGAGAGTTTTTTAAGGCAAAGAAAAGGATTATATCAATGGGATGCACGACTAGCAGGTCTTTTAGAGTTTATGGAAGGAATCAACCTGGTGCCTGTGGTCAATATGTTGAACTTGGAGCTCTAAAACCAAAATAAAAAACCCCACAACAAACCACCACCGTTGAACTTAAACTGTGTCGTAGCCTGTGGTGAAAGGCTGGTGAGATAAGAAGTGAGAGGTCGATTGATACGGGATTTTTGAAAGCCAAGAGAGCAGAGAGTCAGCTGAGATTTATTATGTAAAGTTGTTAATTGTTGTCAAAACGGGAAAGCATTGTGAAAAGATTTTGCAGTGTCAAGAAACTGAATTAGTATCCAGTTAGATATGGGAGTTGCAATCCGGTATTAGCATATATATGGAGTAATGCTAATAAAAAGTGTGAAATATATTCACGGGGAAGCAGAATGGCTTCAAAATGAGCTGTTTGTATCCCAGAGGAAGGATTACCTGAAGTAATTGCAAGCCTTCCTCCAAAGTAAGTGTTTAATGTTCAGTATGAAGTAGGCAAATCAAGCATTAGAAGTTGAAAATACAAATGTTGGTATATTGGCACAGAAACCTACCATGTGCCTGTGTCTTACATTTTAACAAGAAAACTTGGTGTTTGTTACTATGTTTAAAAAAATAAATATCCTAGTTTCTTAGGAGAAAAGAGAGTATGGGGAGAGCTGTGTAATGATTTCTGTCTGAAGAAAATCTGATTAGGTTAAGTCTGTTCTACCTGGAAAACAAATGAGTGAAGGAAGGGTGGTGGTTATAGAACTGAGTAGAATGAAAAAGGTAAGCTGGGAACAGTTGTGAAATTTCATCAATGCAGAGAAATTAGAGAACTTAAATGACCAAGAAAGAGGCTTATTATTTTTGATCTGGATGAGGGGATTGAGTCCATCATCAGTAAGTTTGCAGATGACACCAAGTTAGGAGAAGGTGTTGATCTGTTGGAGGGTAGGAGGGCTCTGCAGAGGTACTGTGACAGGCTGGATGGGTTGGCAGAGGCCAGTGGGATGAGATTTAACAAGGCCAAGTGCAGGTTTCTACACTTTGGCTACAACAACCCCAAGCAGCGCTACAGGCTGGGGACAGTGGCTGGCGAGCAGCCAGGCAGAAAGGGACCTGGGGATACTGGTAGATAGTAGCTGAACATGAGCCAGCAGTGTGCCCAGGTGGCCAGGAAAGCCCATGGCATCCTGGCCTGTATCAGGAACGATGTGGCCAGTAGGACAAGGGAGGTTATTCTTACCCTGTGCTGATCACTGGTTAGGCCACACCTTGAGTACTGTGTCCTGTTCTGGGCCCCTCAATTCAAGAGATGTTGAGGTACTGGAATGTGTCCAGAGAAGAGCAATAAAGCTGGTGAGGGGCCTGGAGCCCAGTCCTGTGAGGAGAGGCTGAGGGAGCTGAGGTTGTTTAGACTGAAGAAGTCTCAGGGCTGACCTCATTGCTGTCTACAGCTACCTGAAGGAAGGTTGTAGCCAGGTGGAGGTCAGTCTCTTCTCCCAGGCAACCAGTGACAGAATGAGGGGACACAGTCTCAAGTTGTGCGAGGGGAGGTATAGGCTGGATATTAGGAGGAAGTTCTTCACAGAGAGAGTAATCTACCATGGGAATGGGCTGCCCAGGGAGGTGGTGGAGTTACCGTCCCTGGAGGTGCTCAAGAAGAGACTTGATGGGGCACTTAGTGCCATAGTCCAGTCCAACCTATGCAATCAACTAGATGATCTTGGAGGTCTCTTCCAACCTGGTTGATTCTATGATTCTATTCTATGAGAGTGCACCATATCTGCTTTCCTTGGTTTTGTGTTCATCCGCTACTGTTTGTTGTTACAGACTAAACTTTGACCTCAGTGGGTATACTGAGGTTTCTGTATGCTCATTAGGTCTTGTCTGTATAGCAGATGGAATGTGATACATGCTGGAGTTTTGTTTTCAGAGTATATGTATGAGAGACTTGCTGGCTTATTGAAAGTTTAAAAACCATGTTACAAAATAATTTTAAAATCCGATGTGAGGATCACTTTCCCCAGGCCTTTCTGCTGTTGTCTGTGTATGACAGATGGAATTGAAATGCTAAGGAGCTCTATAAATTTGCCAGATAAACCTTTCTCTGGTGTTTTCTTGCTTATGGAAAGCAAAACTAATACTTCTTTTAAGTATTTTTATGAATATTTCACACTTTGGAGTTCTGTAATGTACATTCAACTTGCATTCAATAAATATTTTGAATTCTTCACTGTATTTTCAACAATATCAGAGCAATAAAATCACTGCTAAAAGTCACTTAGAGTTCAAAAGTACGGAGCACAGAAAGCTGTTCACTCTTTTGAGAAGGGACTTAAGGTATTACCGTGTTAGAAGTAGCTCAGTTGATGATTTACTGTTCTGGTAATTTTTTTTTGTCCAATCATACATAATTTATTAATTAATATTGATACATTTCTAGTTCTTGTGTCATGATTATTCACAGAAAATATTCATGGAAAACAGTATGAAGACCACTATGAGAAAAGACTGTGAGCTGTTTCCCGTCTAGTTATGTATCAGTGCCAGTGAGAGGCAGTTTTTCAGCCACCTTCTTACCTACAAATCTTTATTCTTTACAGCCTGTTGAGACTGAGTGTGACCTGAATAAATGCCAGTCAGTGACATATAAACCTTAATGGACAAATATGACAGAAGAGTGGCTGGCTATAATCTTGACTAAGCTTGCTCTGATGATGATGTTTTACAGCCCTCTGATAAGAGCTATTGAGACAGCTTTATAAAAAGGACATACAGGTTCAAGAGTCTAAAGAACTCTAACTTGGATTTTGAGTGTGAATGCTTTTGGAGAAAAATAGATTTAAATATCCCGGAAACACCCAAAGGCTGTATGGATTTCTGCTGCTTATTACAGATGTGATGTGATAAGATAATGCTATCAGCATGTAAATGGTAGGAGGAAAAAATAATTTATTCTTCTCTATGAGGGTGGAGAGGGACTGGAACAAGTTGCCCAGTGAAGCTGTGGAGGCTCCAAGCCTGGAAGTGTTCAAAGCCAGGTTGGATGGGGACTTGAACTACCTGGTCTAGTAGGAGGTGTCCCTTCCCATGGCAGGAGAGTTGAACCTAAAAGACCTTTAAGGTCACTTCCAACCCAAACCATTCTAGGACTCTATGATATTTCTAGAGTGAAAAGATGACATTCAAAGCACAAACTGTTAGAAGTGATTTGGACTGGTTCTTAAGCCGTGTGAAAAGCAAATGTTTGTGCTTGAATTAGGCATTGATGTGTATAGAAGTACTTGAATAAACGACCTGATTTCTTTGTCTAAATGTTTCTGGATGCTCACAAATGCTACTTTCCATCTTAGTTTGAATTTGTTAGGAAGCAGGGAAGCCTTGCATCTTGCAACATTTCTATTTGTAAACTGATCACATCTGACACAGAAACCGTTGAGGGACTGTAAACAGCAATTTTTCAGTAGTTCTTTTAAAAGTGAGGCTGAGGTAACTTGCTTCTGGGTTTTGGTTTTTTGATTTTTTTTTTTTCTCCACACTTTTTCTGCAGCTTGTTTCTATATTCTCTCTGGTGGTCCTATGGCTGCTTTTGTGCATTCCATGTGCCTCTGCATTTGGAATTCATGTGTAGTCAAGACTGTAAGGTGAGATGAACTACCAGCCAAGGTGAACTGCAGTACTGCTTACCTCCGTGTATTTGTTTTTTTTTCCTCTATGTAACAAAGCATGGAGCTGTGTGAAATTGCAGAATTGCCTTCAGTGGAATGTATGAAGCATTCATCTCATTCGTCTGGAGGGGCTAGTGAGACATGGGTTGAGAGACACGACCTCAGACCAAAAATCATGTAGCTCAAACTGCAGAAATGAATGTGTGCTTTGCTTCACATGCCTGAAATCAGTTGCAGATATGAAAACATTTGAACCCTAAATTCTACCTGAATAAGTTTCTTATAATGCTTTGTTTAAATGGTTTTGTAACTATCTTAGATGAATGAATCACAGAATTGGAGAGTGATGAGGGCTGGAAGTGACCTCTGGAGATAATTTTGTCCAACCCCCCTCCTAAAGCAGTCACCCAGAGGAGGTTGCTCAGGATCACATTCAGGCAAACTTTGAAAGTCTCTAGAGAAGGAGACTCCAGAACTTCTCTGGGTGACTTGTTCCAGTGCTTTGTCACTTACTAAGGGAAGAAGTTTTTTGTTAGGTTTAGGTGGAACTTCCTGCATACTATCTGTTGCCCCTTATCCTACTGTTGGGCACCACTGAACAGAGCCTGGTCCCATCCTCTTGAACCCTGTTCTAGATATCGATCAGATCCCCTTTCAGTCTTCTATTCTCTGGGCTAAACAGCCCTAGGTATTTCAGCCCTCTCCTCATCAGATGAGTTCCCTCATCTTTGTAGCCTTCACTGAACTTTGTCCAGTAGTTCCTTGTTCCTCTTGAAGTGGGGAGCTCAGAACTGGACATAGTATTCCAGATGTGGCCTCACTAGGGCAGAGTAGAGGGGAAGGAGAACCTCCCTTCACCTACTGGCCACACTCTTCTTACTCTTAATTCACCTCAGGAGACCATTTGCCTTCTTGGCCACAAGATACGTTGCTGTCTCATGGTGGACTTGTCTGCCAGCAGAGTCCCTGTCCATGGAGCTGCCTTTCAGCATGTCAGCCCTTAGCCTGTACTGGTACATAGGGTTACTTCCCACATGCAAGACTCTACACTTATCCTTGTTGAACTTCATGAGGTTCACCTCTGCCCAACTCAGCCTGTCCAGGCCTTGCTGAATGACAGCACAACCTGCTGGTGTGTCAGCCACTCCTCCCAGTTTTATGACATCATCAACCTTGCTGACAGTACACTCTGTCCCTTCACCGAGGCCATTGCCGATTGGCCGTTGGACAAGACCGGACCAGCTGCTGACCCCTGGGGAACACCACTAGCCACAGGCCTCCAAGTACGCTGACCGCTGACCACAACCCTCTCTGAGCTCTGTCATTTAGCCAGTTCTCCGTCCACCTCACTGTCCATTAATCTGATCCACACTTCTGAGCTTACCCATGAGGAAGCTTTAACCAACCTCAAAAGATGAGGAAGATCATGTTTGATTAGACCAGCAATAGAGAGAGTATTCCCTTTAATTTGAAGTTGAGCTATGAAACCATTACAAATGGGAGATGAGGAGTTTCATTGTGCTCAGTCAGCAAACAGCATGTGATAGAGTGTCACATTAAAAAGCAGCAGCTTTAAGGACCTGTGCAGCATTAAGCATGTTGTCATCTGCTGTCTACTGCTATTGCAGTTTCAGAGTGTTTTATGCTTCCTTCAGTCTGCACTCAGAGCTTTGCTATAGCTAGGGCACTGTATTATCTACAGCTTAAAAATGACACAGCATTAGAGAGTCTTGTTTCTGGTCATGCAAGACATTTGATATATTGCTCAGAGTAGAGTCCTGTTCTCCCAAATCTCAGGTTAGCATCCCTTGAGGTGTTCAAGGCCCGGCTGGATGTGGCTCTGACCAACCTGATCTAGTGTGAGGTGTTCCTGCCCATGGCAGGGGGGGGGGAACTAGATGATCCTTGAGGTCCCTTCCAGCCCTGACAATTCTATGATTCTGTGATTCTAAGTGTTTAGTAACAGTGAGGGATGGAGAGTTTCAGATGCAGAAGCAATCTTGATTTGGACAGGTGTGGACAAGTTTGTGCATTTTTTTGGGGGGAGTGGGGGGATTGTTTATCTTCTCATCCAAGCTTAGCAGTGTGACTCGAGCAAGTGAAAGATGAAATCTTTCTGTTTTGATTGCCTTACACCTAAATGTCTCTCGTACAGGCTGGGAGATGTTGGGGAGGTTTTGTAACTCTGCTTTTCAAGCTCGGTTGCCTTCCCACTATTATTGTTGACTAAGCTTGTGTAATCTTCTTTTCAGTGCATTGCATTGTGGTTTGTTTCACCCGGTCATTATCACGGATCTGCTTGTTTATCAACTATAACCAGTCTTGTTGGTTGATTATTTCCTCAGTCTTGTTTGTAATCTTGAGCAGGCTTGCTCTGAAGACTCCTATTTGGGATACTCAGACTATGGTGCTCTAAGTGGAAAACCAAACCAAAACAAAAAATCCCTGCTTTTCTTGAGAGTGGTACAGAATAAGCTGTGAATGTTCTTTGTTATTTCTTCCCTTTCCCAGTAATTCTGTGTTAAGTGGCCTGTTTGCAGTGGTAGTGGAAGTATGTGATCCACTTACTTTAAGTAGAAATGCCTGTCTTGATTTACTATTTATACCAAATACATTTCAAGTTATGCTTATGTAAAGTGCCCTGTAACTCTTTTGGGAAGGCCCTGAATATTTTTGGCTTTGCTTTACGCCTCTCCATGGTCTTCTCTGAAAGATGAATTCACTTTACTGATGGTTTAGATAGGATTTTAAACAACTCCAACAGAAAATTTGTGGCTGAGAGTTTTTTCTTAGAATCATAGAATCAGCCAGGTTGGAAGAGACCTCCAAGATCATTCAGTCCAACCTATCACCCAGCCCTATCCAATCAACTAGACCATGGCACTAACCAGGCAGGTTTTGAATATCTCCAGAGAGGGAGACCCCACAACCCCCCTGGGCAGCCTGTTCCAGTGTTCTGTCACTCTCACAGTGAAAAATTTTTCCTTGTGTTTCCACGGAATTTCCTATGCCTCAACTTCCACCTATTGCCCCTTGTCCTGTCATTGGGCATCACCCAGCAGAGCCTGGCTCCATCCTGCTGGCACTCACCTTTTCCATATTTATAAATGTTGATGAAGTCACCCCTTGGTCTCCTCCTCTCCAAGCTAAAGAGCCCCAGCTCCCTCAGTCTCTCCTTGTGAGGAAGATGTTTCACTCCCTTAATCATTTTTGTCACTCTACACAGGACAAGCAGTTCCTTGAGGTCCTTCTTGAGCTGAGAGGCACAGACTGAACACAGTATTTGAGATGCAGCTTCATCAGGGCAGAGCAGAGGGGAAGAAGAACCTCCTTGACCTATTAACCACACTCCTCCTAATATATCCCAGGATGGCATTGACCTTCTTGGCCACAAAAACACATTGGTGGCTCATGGTCAACCTCCTATTCACTTGGACCCCCAGGTCCTTTTCCCCTTCTCTTCTCTCCAGCAGGTCTGTCCCAAAATGGTTTGTAGTATTCTGTGCAGGCCTCACTTTCTGTCTTATATTCACTTGGAATGTTTTACATGTTTTATTTCCTGTATGGACTGGAAATGAGTGTGGCTTGTGGAAATTTGATGACTTCTAATGATTTTTAGACCCCTGAGAAGAATTGATTGATTTATGGTCTTCAGAATGCACAAAGCATTGAAGAGACCTGAGACCTGAAATACCCCTCAATGGAAACAAATTTCCAAAAGCTGTTACTGCAGTTTTTCTTTCAGCTGAAATTGAAAAGATGCCAAACCCAGAAATCTGCCACTGAGATTTTTTTTTTTCCTATGTCCAGGAGGATTAATGCATTTGTGGGACATATGATTCTTTTTTTATTGCAAATTGTTCAAATGTTTAGGTATTGAAGGAAAAGATGATACTTGGTGTAGGCTTCAGGAATTAATTTAGATGGTAAAAAGTTGTCAGCAACCAACTCTCCTCAGCAGCAGAGAAGTTACAGAAATGAAAGGTCTGCAGGATGTGGAAAGTATTCCAGGAGGGAAGGGTGGAATCTTGTTTTCTCCTAAGCAATGGCCTGATCTGATTGCTGTGACTGATTACAGAAGAGAAAGAAAAACATTGGTGCTGTGGTTACACAAGGGCCACTTATTAGCCTTTCTTTCCCTTCTCTAATACGCCCTGCTTGTCCACACTCAGAAGTCTCTTTCTGCTGACAGCTGTGTAATTGGGAGGAAGACTTTCCCTTAAAATAGTGCTCTTAATCTTTGTGTAGGTCAGCAGCATAGGCATGAGTAGCTCACAAGACCTCCTGAACAGGAAATTACAGTGTTGATTTACAGCTCTAGGCAAGACAGATGGGCTTTAGTGTTGTAAATGATACTTAGCCAACATATGTTTTCCAATAGTTGTTTACATTTTATACTGCTTAACTGAGTATTTCTCAGAAAAGTTACATTCTGGTTCTATGGATGATAAAACTTGACTAGTTAGCTAAAGGGAAAGAGTTATAGAATCATAGAA
>VWYK01013150.1:0-23942 GCA_013399775.1 Semnornis frantzii
GGCAGCCTGTGCCAGTGCCACTACCCTCACTGCCAGGATTTTCCACTCTCATCTCCCCTCTCCCAGCTCAAAGCCGTTGTCCCTTGTCCTGGCACTGCCAGCCCTTGTCCAAAGTCGCTCCCCAGCTCTCTTGCAGCCCCTTCAGGTCTTGGCAGGCTGCTCCACGGTCTCCCTGCAGCCTTCTCTTCTCCAGGCTGAGCAGCCCCAACTCTCCCAGCCTGTCCCCACAGCAGAGCTTCTCCAGCCCTCTGAGCATCTGTGTGACCTCCTCTGCACCCTCTCCAGCAGCTCCAGGTCCTCCTTGTGCTGGGTTCCCCAGAGCTGGAGGCAGTGCTGCAGGTGGGGTCTGAGCAGGGCAGGTGTCAGGGAAAGCAAAGGAGCTTTGGCTCCAGTGCAGCCTTGCCCCCATTCAGCTGCACTGAATGAAACTGTCCCAGCAGCCTCAGTGGGCATGGGCAGGGGGCAGAGACCCAGCAGGTGCTGCAGCCTCTCCTCTTCCTTACCCTGGCTATCTTTAGACCCATGAAGGGAAGCTTCTTAATTTTCTTTCTCGTGGAGTGGCTTCCAATTAGGGAAGAATGACTTTGCTAATTAGTACCAAAGCAGGAGTCCTGATTGCATCTTTGCTGAGTGCCTCCCAGGATGGGTCCTCTGTGCTGTGTTTCACTGTTCCATCCTGCAGCCTCTTCCACTGCCATCAGCCCCTCAGCTCAGGGCAGTGCTCCTTGTCTGCCTCAGCTTTAGCAAGGCTTTGGATGCTGTCTAGCAGGGTGAGGGAAGTTCTCCTGCCCTTCTGCTCTGCCCTGCTCAGGCCACATCTGGAGCGCTGGGTCCAGCCTCTTTCTCTCCCAGGAGTCTCCTGAAAAGAGACTGGAGTCAGGTGGGCTTGGTCCCTTCTTTCATGTACTTGGTGATAGGACAAGAAGAAATGGCCTCAGGTTGCTTGAGGGGAGGTTTAGGTTGGGCATGAGGAACAATTTCTTTGGTGCAATTATGGTCAGGCATTGGAAGAGGCAGCCCAGGGAGGTGTGCAGAAACCTTCAGCCATGGCACTTGGGGGCATGGTTCAGTGGCCATGGTGGTGTTGAGTTGGTGTTGGACTTGATCTTGGAGGACCTTTCCACATGGAACTATCCTAGTTCTAGTGAGGGTGGGGAGGCACTGGGACAGGCTGGCTGGGGATGCTGTGGAAGTCCCCTCTCTGGTGGCACTCATGGCCTTGAGCAATGTGGGCTAATGGGAGGTGTCCCTGTGCATGGCAGAGGCCTGGAACAGGATGATCTTGAAAGTCCCTTCCAGCACAACCCATTCTATGAACCCAGGATGCCAAGATTCCCACCAAGCATCAAACACTTTTGCCTCCAAACCTATTTCCCAGGTAAGATCTTTGGGAAAAATAGAGCTAGGGTAGAGGAGGGGAAGGCCGGAGAGGAAAGGAGGGAGGGAGAGGCAGCAGGAGTCTGCTGCCGCTACCCACGGAGAGCAGAGGAGCTGCAGCTCTGCTTTTCCCCAGCCTTGGGCAAACTGTGCCTCAGCTGAGGCTGTTCTGGGTTCAGTGAGCTGTGATGCACCAGCAGAGCAGTGAGGATGTGCAGGGAGCAGGCAGCAGCCGTGGGCTTCACTGCACACTGCCTCGGGGTTCGTGGCCGGGGCTCGGCTGCTGGCTTTCAAAAAATCAACTGCCCAGCCTCACATTGGCCCTCTCTGCAGGGCTGCAGGAGAATTTGGGTGGCCAAATAGAAGAGAAGCAGCAAGTGACATTAAAAACCTTCTCATCTCATCATTCCTCTTGGCTGAAGCTCTCAGAACCCATCAGAAAAGATTCCAGCCTGGGTTTGATTTCTCAGTTCTCAGTGAAGCAAAGAGGTCGCTCCCAACCCCTGCCCTTCTGCATGGCTCTCTGGGTATGAAACCATGGATCTGGCACTTTCCTACTCATTGTTCTATTCCATGAAAGCTCAGGAGCTCTCCAATGGGTGGTGAAGACTAGCTCAGGGCTAATTGCACGGGGTCACAGCTTCACAGGTTGCATTGTCTAGGAAGGGACCCTCAGAGGTCATCTTGTCCAACCCCTCTGCAGGCACAGGGACACCTGCAGCCAGAGCAGCTTGCCCAATGATGGCTGCAGGGATGGGGCCTCAAGCACAGCCCTGGGCAGCCTGTGCCAGGCTCTCCCCACCCTCACTCTGCAGAGCTTCCTCCTCAGCTCCAACCTAACTCTGCCCTGCTCCACTTGCAAACCATTGCCCTGGGCCTGTCCCCACAGCCCCTTCTGAGCAGTCCCTCCCCAGCCTGCCTGCAGCTCCCCTGCAGATGCTGAACTGCAGCTCTGAGCTCTGCCTGCAGCCTTCTCCTCTGCAGGCTGCACAGCCACAGCTCTGCCAGCCTGTGCCCACAGCAGAGCTTCTCCAGCCCTCTGAGCACCTTGGTGGCCTCTCCTGGACCCTCTCCACCAGCTGCAGCTCTCTCTTGTGCTGGGGTCCCTGCAGCTGAGGTCTCCCCAGAGCAGAGCAGAGCAGAGCAGAGCAGAGCAGAGCAGAGTCCCTCTCCGCCGGGCAGCTCTCAGCCACATTCTCCCAGCCTGAAGCCTCCATGGGGCTGTTGTGACCCCGAGCTAAGAGCTGCAACAACCAAAGCAGCAGCAGAGGAGGGCAAGGCAGTGTCAGTGATGAGCCCAGCAGGCCACCGTGCCCCAGAGACTTACTTGAGGGTGGTGAGCTCGGTCAGGGAGGGTTGGGTGGCCTTGAGATAGCTCTCCCTGCGTGCTGCTATCTTGGGGGAGGGCTTGGGGCTGGTGTCCGAGTCGCCGCTGTCGTCGTCGCCCATGGCTTTGATGTAGCTGCCGCTGCGCATCCTGCGGCAGGGGATCTCCTCCTCCTTCCCCCGGGGGCTGTACCCAGACCACTCGTCCTGGGGCACCTGGGGACACAAACAGTGCTCTTAGCAGCACCCTCCTCCCTGATGGCACTTCACAGCAACGTCTGACTCTGGTCAGCACCACCGACACTCTCCTGGCCAAGGTCCCATCCTTAGTCTTGTCCGACCACAGCCCCAGCAGGGTGTGGTGGGAAGGGACCTCTGGGGCTCACTCAGCCCAGCCCTGCTCCAGCAGGGCACCCACAGCAGCCTGCCCAGCAGCACAGTGCCCAGCTGGGGCTGGAAGCTCTCCAGAGAAGGAGACTCTCTCACACCAAACAAGTTTCTCTTCCTGTTCAGGTGGCACCTCCTGGGTTCCAGTTTGCATCATTGCCCCTTGCCCCTGGGCCTGTCCCCACAGCCCCTTCTGAGCAGTCCCTCCCCAGCCTGCCTGCGGCTCCCCTGCAGATGCTGAACTGCAGCTCTGAGCTCTGCCTGCAGCCTTCTCCTCTGCAGGCTGCACAGCCACAGCTCTGCCAGCCTGTGCCCACAGCAGAGCTTCTCCAGCCCTCTGAGCACCTTTGTGTTCCTCCTCTGGACCTGCTCCACCAGGTCCATGTCTCTCTTGTGTCCACAGCAATATCTGACCGCACGGAAGCGCCGCATGCCTGCAGCCCCTGCCAGGGAGGATGACACAGCTGGGGAAAGCTGCTCAGTGCATTCCAGAAAGCCTGACCCACCGGTTTGCCTTGGCCAGACCATTCCTCCAGGATCAGGACATGGTGCAGGGATAGGATCACAGGACAGTGGGGCTGGAAGGCAGCCCTGGAGATCACCCAGGCAGGGGCACCTGGTCACACACGGCCAGGAGTGTTTGGACTGCCTCTAGAGAAGGGGACTCCACCTCCTCTCAGGGCAGCCTACTCCAGGGCTCCAAACACTTACATTGGAGGAGTTCCTCCTCAAGTTCCAGTGGAACTTCTGATGTCCCAGTTTGTGCCCACTGCCCCTTGTGCTGTCACTGGGCATCGCCGAACAAAGCCTGGTGCCATCCTCCTGACCCCTACCCTTTAGGTATTGATCAGTATTGATGAGATCCCCCTCAGGCTTCTCCTCACAGAGCTGCTCCAGGCCCCTCTGCAGCCCTTTGCTGTTCCCTGTCCCTGTTGAACTGGGGAGCCCAGAGCTGGGCTCTGTACTCCATATGTGACCTCACCAGGGTAGAGCAGAGTGGGAGGAGAGCCTCCCTTGCCCTGTTGGCCTGGGCACCCCTTGGCCCTCCTGGCCAGCAGGGCACCTTGCTGGCTCATGGCCACCCCGTTGTCCACCAGCACTCTCAGGTCTTTTGCCCCAGAGCTGCTCTCCAGCAGGTCAGGCCCCAGGCTGTACTGATCCCTGGGGCTGCTCATCCCCAGCACTCGCATGGTTGTTGTTCCTCTGGCAAGAAAAGGGGGAAGAGATGACCTCAGATCTGGTGGTGGACATCAGTGTTGGGATGAAAACAGAGCTGGTGGCATTCAGTGGAGTCAGAGGGGTGCTGGAAACATCCTCTTCTGCAGATGAGCTTGAGCCTGGCCAAAAGGGCTGCCTCCTGCAAGGGTTTGGGCTCTTAAACAACAGCTTGGATTGCAAGAGACTTGAGCAAAGCATCCACTGAACATGGGCTGAGTTAAATCCTCAAGGCTGGAAAAGGCCCAACCATCAACCCAACATCACCATCATCAAATCATCAAGGCTGGAGAAGGCACTGCTCAGCCTTAGCACCCAGCACACATAGAATCAGCAAGTTTGGAACAGGCCTCCAAGATCAGCCAGTCCAGTGTCAATCCACCACCACCACAGCCACCAAACCACGGTCCCCAGTACCATGGCCTCACGTTCCTTGAGCACCCCCAGGGCTGGGGACTCCACCGCCTCCCTGGGCAGGGAGAAGCTGCCCTAAGAGCGAACTGAGATGCTGAGCCCAGCATGGCTGTGGCTGTGCAGCTCCCATCCCAGTGCCATTCTCATGGGTTTTAGGACAGCACAGCCCAGACTTTGAGTGCGAGGACGAGAAGGTCGCCATCAGCAGAGGAGGATGGAAAAATCACCTCCCCAGCCCATTAAGGGAGCTGCTCTTAGTGTCTGTTTATCCTGCAGGACAGCCCAAAGGTCTCCATTAGCTTCTGTGCCCCATTGTGCTGGGAAGACAAAAGGGAACAAAGTGCAGACCCAAAGGGCTTGCAGTGTGAAAAGGAGAGGAGAGGAAGGCAAAAGGCTGCAGCCCTCAGCCACCGCCAGCCCCTCAGGCTGCCCAAGGAGAGCAGCAGTCCTGCCCTGCTCCCCACACCTGCTCCTGGGGGGTGTAACCCTGATGGGAGCCTGGCAAATGTTTTCCTTCTTTTTAAACCCAATTTCAAAGCAGTTGGGATTGCTTTGGCTTTGCCAAACAAATGTCCAGCAAGGAGAAGAAAGGCAGGGAAAGACAGGGAAGGGAAGGCAGGGAAGGGAAAGGCAGGGAAGCGAAAGGCAGGGAAGCGAAAGGCAGGGAAGGGAAAGGCAGGGAAGGGAAAGGCAGGGAAGGGAAGGCAGGGAAGAGAAAGGCAGGGAAGCGAAAGGCAGGTAAGAGAAAGGCAGGGAAGGGAAAGGCAGGGAAGGGAAAGGCAGGGAAGGGAAAGGCAGGGAAGGGAAAGGCAGGGAAGGGAAGGCAGGGAAGGGAAGGCAGGGAAGGGAAGGCAGGGAAGGGAAGGCAGGGAAGGGAAAGACAGGGAAGGGAAGGCAAAGAAATGAAAGAATGAAGTAAAAATAAAATAAAATAATGAAAGAAAATAATGAAAAGAAATGAACTGAAGGCATCAGTGAGGATGGGAAACACAGGGAGATTTATTCACAGGAAGGATTTCACCATTCCTGAGGAGGATTTTGTCATTCCCAAGGAGAATTTCATTGTCCAAAGTGCAAATCTCACTATTCACAAGAATTCCTTTAATGGAAGTGAGAATTTCACTATCCCCAAGGAGAATGTTACCACACCCAAGGGGAGTTTCACTGTTCCCAAGACTCTCACAATTCCCAAGGAGAATGTCATCATTCCTAAGGAGAATTTCACTGTTCACTGGATTGTCACTATTCCCAAGGGGAATTTCACTAGTCCCAAGGAGATTTTCACTATTCCCCAGGAGAAGTTCATCTCCCAAAGCTATAAGGGAGCAGTTCTAATCCCTGCCCTTGGCAGCTGCTGGACACACTGCGATCCAGGCCCAGATAATGCCCTCCAATTCCACTTGAAGAGTCTATTCCTGTCACTGAACCACCTCTGGAAGTGCCTCTGGAGGTGCTCATTTAGAGCTGATGCTGGCACAGTTTTCCCTGCTCTTTTCTGGCCATCTGGGCCACATTCTGAATTCTCAGCTATTTTATCTCAACCCAGGAGGAAAACTGAAGGATCAACCAAGAGAACCACCCCCAGAAGAAGCCTCAAGCTGCACAGCAGCCACAAGCAGCAAGCCTAAAGTCAGCATTCCCCCTCCTCACAGAGCTCAGCCTGGAGAGACTTTAATCCATAAACCCAACTCCAAAGGCTGCAGCTGGAGGCTGTTTGGCAGCCCCCCCAGCCCCTGCAGCAGCAGCAGGCATGCAGGGAGCATCCCCAGTGCCCCCCCCAGTGAGCACAGAGCTCCACTCCTCCACCTTTGCAATGCCAACCCCAGAGCTGCCCCTCGAGGCCAGCTCAGAAGCTTTGCAGCTGGACGTCCCCAGCCCTGCGGCTTCCCCACGCACTGCCCCAGGCAGCAGGCTGTGGGAGCTGCTGGCTTGCATTAAAGCCCCCCCCCGACAAGCAACGACCCCCCTCTGGCTCCTCTAGGAGCGAGCCACGGCAGCCCCTCCANGCCCCTCCACCTTCCCAAGCAACCGTGCCAGCAAACCTCTTTTCTCCTCATGGTCTTCTCTCTTCTCTGTGCCACGTTGCTCCATCTCACGCACACGCTCAGGTGTGCCATGAGTGCCTTCCAGTTTCAGGAGCAATAAACACTCCCCCAAAAAAGCCCAACAAACCTCAAACCCCAGCTACCCACAGCTCTCCTCAGAACTGAGCAGGTCTAACAGATTTTCTGCTTTCCAATCCATCTTTTCCTGCCACAAACATTCCCCCTGGCAGCGTGGAGGATAGCTCCAAGAGCAGACATCTGATTCTTGACATTTAAAGATACAATACTGGTGGAGGGGAAAAAAAAAAAAGGAGGTGACGTTGTATTAACTGCAAACAGCTTGTGAGGGAGTAGGTGATGTTCTCCTCAAGGGTATAATCAGAACAAGCAATAATTTCAACCTTTGGTGCCTTGGCTTTGTTGTTTTTATTCCTGACTCAAAGACATGAGGGAGAGGAGCAGGCAGATAAACAAATCTGGCCCCATTCTGGGTTCACCAGGATTTGATATTCCTTGGCTAAAAAAACTAACAACAAACCCCCAAACCAACAATGAAGGGAAATTGGTTGCTTTCCTGCTGGAGCAAGGGTGGAGGGAGCCCCGAAGTTCCTCAAAAGCTTTCAGGATAAAAGAAAGCTGCAAATGGAATGAGAGGAAGGAAAGAATTTGTCTCCTGGTAACATTCAGTTAATTGAGGTGGGGAGGCTGAGAGGCAGAGCTCCGGCAGCGAATCCCCACAGCCCTGCTGCCACCCAGTGCAGAGCCTGCTCAGACAGGGCTGGCTGCTCCCCACCTGGGGTAGGAGCTGCTCCTGCGGCTGCTCCTGGCATGCTGGGGGGGCGGGGGTGGGGAGGAATAGGAAAAGGAGAGGAGGTTAAAAAAACCGTGAAAAACATAAAAGAGAAAGAAAAAGAGAAGGAGAGCGAAGGAAGAGGAGAGCGAAGGAAGAGAAGGAAAAGGAGATGGAATTGAAAGAAAAGGAGAAGGAAAAAAAGAAAAGGGAAGGAAAAGAAGGGAGAAGGGGAAGGAAAAGAAGGGAGAAGGGGAAGGAAAAGAAGGGAGAAGGGGAAGGAAAAGAAGGGAGAAGGGGAAGGAAAAGAAGGGAGAAGGGGAAGGAAAAGAAGGGAGAAGGGGAAGGAAAAGAAGGGAGAAGGGGAAGGAAAAGAAGGGAGAAGGGGAAGGAAAAGAAGGGAGAAGGGGAAGGAAAAGAANAAGAGAAGGGAGAAGGGGAGGGAAGAGAAGGGAGAAGGGGAGGGAAAGAAGAGCAAAAGCAGGTTTCTCTCCTGTTTCAGCATCATCCCCCTCTGCCCACTGCTCCCCGGGCAAGCTGGCCCAGCAGAGGACACCTCCCTCCCCCAGCCGGGTGCAGGCAGCACAGGGCAAGGAGCAGGCAGCTGGCACAGGTACCTGGAGGTACTGACAGGAGCGCTCCTGCTGGCACGTCTCTGCCTTCACCACGGCCTGCTCCATGTTCACCGAGGCCTTCTGGTACACCTCCCGGGCTCTGCTCACCGTCAGCGTGGAGGACCAAGAGCTCTTCTTCATGAGCTGGGAGTCCAGGTTGGCAGGCAGGTTGGCACAGGTGGAGCATTTGACGTCGTTATTGCTTCTGGAGGACTTCACAGTATGCTCGCTGATGGTGTTGTAGGCTTCCAGGAAGTACTGGGAGGAGGAGCGGTCGGGGCACCTGCCCACGGTCATGGCCCCGCTGGGCCCGTGGTACACACACACCTCCGCGTCCAGGTTGTCGTCCGAGCTCCACCAGCCCGAGGCGCTGGGCCTGGCCTTGCCTTCCGCCCTCCTCTCCTTGCTCTTGCTGCGCTTGCCGTACCTGGCGCCCTGCGCCTCCTCGGGGCTGGCCTTGCTGCCGTTGACGCTGCCCTTGGACGGCCCCTCCAGGGAGTGGGACTTGGTGAAGAGCTTCTGGACGGAGTGGACCAGGTGCCGGATCCTGCCGGGGCTGTCGCTGCGGTGCTCCAGGGCGGTCCTCTTGTACTGCAGGGTGTGGTACCCGTCCCGGTTGAGGGGCAGCTGCCTCTCGAACTGGTCCAGGAGGTTGGCGGGGATGCGGTTGGCCTTGCCGGCAGCTCCGTGGGGCACCAGGGCGCACTCGTCCTTCAGCTCATGGTGGGAGCTGTAGTGCCTGCGGGGGAAGGTGCTGCTGGCCATCTGCTCACTGTAGGGCACCATGCACTCCGCCTGGAAAGAGTTCCTCTGAGTGTAGTAGGGGTGGTCGGCGGGGTGGGGGTCCCCCGGGCTCAGCAGGTATGGCTTCCTGTCGGGGTGGTGGGGCAGGCTGTCGCACGGCGCCTCGCAGCCCACCCCGTGGTGGTGACTGCGGCTGCCCGACAGCCCCTTCATGGCCCCAAAGTCATCCAACGGGGATGGCTGCGGGTGGGCAGGTCTCAGGGCAAGGCCTGCAAGAAGGAGATGCGACAGAGGCTGTGAGAGAGCTGAGCCGAGGGAGAAAGCGGCACAGGGACCCCCCAGCAGCCCTCGGCTCCGCTGTGAAAATAACACAGAGCCACAAAGTCAGAGAAGCCTGAGCCTGGCAAAGCCCTCTGGGGTCACCCAGCCCAACAGCAACCCAACACCACCACAGCCACCACAGCCAGGCCCCAAGTGACATGGGAATCCTTTCTGGAACACCTCCAAGGATGGGGACTGCCGTGGAGCTGCAGAGAGCAATGAGGACTCCCTCAGGCTCCTCTGCTCCACACTGCACACCCCCAGCTCCCGCAGCTGCTCCTCCCCAGCCCTGCTCTCCAGACCCTGCCCCAGCTTTGCTGCCCCTCTCTGGGCCTGCTCCTTCGTGGAGTAGATGATCTCTGAGGTCCTTTCCAGCCTAGGCCATCCTGAGATCCTGCAGAGAACTCAGCTTCTCCTTGCTCCCCTGCAGAGAAGGCTTTGGCCTGAGGGCTGTGGCCATCCGGTGTGGGCTGTGGGACAGGCTCCAGCACAAGGAGAAAAGAGAAACTGCCCCAGACTGCAGCTCTGCACAGGCTTCAGTAAAGGGGAGCAGAGGAGAATGAGGTCTCTGATTACCTTCCTAACCCACTTTGACTTGTGCTGTGAATCACAGCATGGTAGGGGCTGGGAGAGAGCTCCAGAGATCATAGAGTCCAAGACCCCTGCCAGAGCAGCATCACCCAGGGCAGGGCACACAGGAACACATCCAGCTGGGGCTGGAAGCTCTCCACACAAGGAGATTGCACAACCTCTCTGGGCAGCCTGCTGCAGGCCTCCAGCATTCACAGATTTGTGGAATGGGTTGGGCTGGAAGGGAACTC
Organism: Semnornis frantzii; assembly: GCA_013399775.1. Lineage (NCBI taxonomy): Eukaryota > Metazoa > Chordata > Aves > Piciformes > Ramphastidae > Semnornis > Semnornis frantzii. The sequence goes on from VWYK01013150.1 coordinate 10,055, forward strand.
AAAGACCATCCAGTGCCAGCCCCCTGCCACGGGCAGGGACACCTCCCACCAGCACTGGCTGCTCAAGGCATCATCCAACCTGGCCCTGGGCACCTCCAGGGAGGGCACATCCACAGCCTCCCTGGGCAGCCTGTGCCAGTGTCTCCCCACCCTACAGATACTTCTCATCCCACAGCTTGAGCAGGCTGGAATGCAGCATCTCAAGCTGTGTGTGAACAAGACACTTCCACAGTGACCATCTGACATCTGGCACAGGACCCACATGCACCTCACACAGACACAGTCCCCTGGCCAGTCTCCTTTGGGCAGAAGAGAAATGTTGCCTGGAGCTTCTGGCTGTGGAGTTCGTAGAATGGTTTAGGGTGGAAGGGACCCCAAAGAGCAGCCATTCCCAGTGCCCTGTGCCACAGACACAGCAGGAGCAGTCCAAGCACACAGTGGATTTGTCCTCACTGCAGCACAGCAGCACCTGTGGTGGGGTGGGTGGAGAGCAGATGGTCATGGTGCAGGGTTTCTCTTTGTAGAGCCCAGAGTTTTCCATGGATTCCTGCCTTTTGCCACTCACATCCCAAACAAGATTGAAAATGGTCCACTGGGCTCCCTGTGTCCCAGTTTTGCTGATCTCTTGCATCCCAAGGACCTCATCATGCACTGAGTGATGGCTCAGAGGTTAATGGAGTCTGAGGGTCCTTCAGCAGCTACAGCTGGAGTGACACCTCCAGGCAAGAACTGACCACAGAGGTGCAGGAACCCAAACCCAAGCCTTCAAGGTATGGACTACCCTTGGTGCTCATCTCCACAAGTGCTCCCATGCATGGAAAGAGTTATCAGATGCAAACATGGAAGTTGTCTCCACAGCTGCTATGGAGAGTTGGGCCAGTGCTGGCTCTCCAGTGCCAGAGCCAGGGAACTGCTGGGGAGAGCCCAGGGCAGGCTGAGAGCTGCTGAGGGGCCTGGAGCACCTCTGGGAGCAGCAAAGGCTGAGAGCCCTGGGGCTGAGAGCCTGCAGGAGAGCAGCCCCAGAGGGCAGCTGAGCAATGCTCAGCAAGAGCTGAAGCACCTGTGGGGGGCAAGAGGCTGGGGCCAGGCTCTGCTCACTGGTGCCCAGGGACACGACAAGGGGCACCAAGTGGAAGCCAGGAGGTGCCAGCTGGACAGGAGGAGAAAGTTGTTTGTTGTGAGGATGCTGGAGGCCTGGAGCAGGCTGCCCAGAGAGGTTGTGCAGTCTCCTTGTGTGGAGAGCTTCCAGCCCCAGCTGGGCACTGTGCTGCTGGGCAGGCTGCTGTGGGTGCCCTGCTGGAGCAGGGCTTGGGCTGGGTGAGCTCTGGAGGTGCCTTCCAGCCCCAGCCTGCTGGGGTCTCCACCTAAACTCACCCAAGTGACTTTCATGTAATGAAGCAGTTTCATGAGGCTCCTTCCACAGCTCTAAGCTTTACTCAGAGCCCTTGGCCCGATTTAGCAGAAGCAGAAGTGGATTTCCTTGGATGGAGTTCTCCCAAGCACACTGTGATCTTTCCAGCCCGAGCAGAAATGAATGCCACAGAAGCACAGGAGCAGCAGGGCCTCCTGGAAGCTCTGCTTGAATGTGGCCACCCTCTAAAGTCTGTTGCCAGCCCTAGAAACTAATGGGAATGGAGAAAGAAAAGCAAAGTGTCTTCATGGGGACCTCCTCACAGAAAGCCTTGGGTTGGAAGAGGTTTTAAAGTCATCTAGTGCAGCCCTCCCGCTGTGGTCAGGCACTGGCACAGGCTGCCCAGGGAGGTGGTGGAGTCCCCAGCCCTGGAGGTGTTCCAGAGGGGTCTGGCCATGGCACCTGGGGACAGGGTTTGGTGGCCACGGTGGGATTGGGTTGATGTGGGCCTGGCTGATCTTGGAGAGCTTTACCAGCCTCGATGGCTGCTTCTGTGAAACAGTTCAGGACAGTGAATACACCTCAAAGGCACTGCTGGGATGGCTTCCAGAGCAGCTCTTAGGCCTAGAAGAGGTATAAAAGGCTGGAAGGGACCCTTGGAGTCATCTTGGCCAATCCCCCCACAGGAAGATCATCAGCATCATCAAGCTCAACCCTTACTCCAGCACTGCCAGGGCACCCCCAACCCATGGCCCTCAGCACCACAGCTCAAGGGCTCTGAAACCCCTCCAGGGATGGGGACTCCACCACTGCCCTGGGTAGCCTGGGCCAGGCCTGGACAACCCTTTGAGGACAGAAATTGTTCCTTATGGCCAACCTGAACCTGCCCTGGGACAGCCTGAGGCTGTTTCCTCTAGTCACATTGGCTGTCACTAGGGCGAGGAGCCCAAGCCCCAGGTGCCTGCAGCCTCCTGAAGGCTGCTGGGATTACTCACCATGACCAGTCTGCTGCTAGACAGCTGCAAAGCAGCCACCAATGGACGCGCTGGGAGCTGGAGCTTCGCAGGGCAGCTTCACGGGGCCATGGCGCTTAGCTGTGACTCGACTTGCCTGACTCATGGATCTTGGCTTCCACAGCTCAGGCCTGATCTTTAATCAATTCATTAAGGTCCCACAGGATTCCTCTACAGCTTTGCCACTGGCAGGAAGGTGGTGGTGACACCCTCATGTCAGGTGCCACTGCAGCTGCTGGGTCATGTCCTTCACGGAGGCGTTTGTACGAGATGTGGACCCGAAGGTGACTTCTCCTCCACTGCACAAATCCTCCTGCTGAGGTACACCAAGCAGTAAATGAGCATCTCCCTCTTGCAGGATGCTTGACTTCAGCAGCTCATCAGGTGTTAGGGTAGGGCTTGGAGGTTCAGAGGCAACACCAAAGCACCTGAGGTGGTTATCTAATGGCAGCCTTGAGAGAGCATCACACACTGCTGAGGTGAGACACAAGGAGAAAGGAGAGACAGAAACTTCTCTGTAGCTATGGGCTCAAGAAGCCAACACGAAGGACAGAGGCTGAAGGGAGGGAACATCTCCCTTGAGAGGGAAGGCTGAGGGAGAAGGCTCTCTTTAGCTCCATGGAGTGCTGCTGGGCAGCAAGTTCTGCATGGGCAGCAAAGTGCCCTTGGGGCCAAGAGGGCCAAGAGCATCCTGGGCTGCACCCAGCAGCTCCAGGCAGGTTCTGCTGCCCCTCTGCTCTGCCCTGCTCACTCCACACCTGCAATACTGTGCCCACTTTGGGGCTCCCCAGTGCAATGCAGACAGGGACCTGCTGCAGAGAGTCCCACAGAGGCTGTGAGGATGCTGAAGGGACTGGAACAGCTCTGCTGGGAAGAGAGGCTGAGAGCCCTGGGGCTGTTTGGGCTGCAGAGGAGAAGGCTGAGAGGGGATCTGAGCAATGGCTGTGGGGTGGGGGCAAGGTGAAGGTGCCAGGCTCTGTGTGGTGGTGCCCAATGACATGGCAAAAGACAACAGGGACAAGCTGGAAGCCAGGAGGTGGCAGCTGAGCAGGAGGACAAAGTTGTTTGTGGTGAGGGTGCTGGAGGCCTGGAGCAGGCTGCCCAGAGAGGTTGTGCAGTCTCCTTGTGTGGAGAGCTTCCAGCCCCAGCTGGATGTGTTTCTGTGTGCCCTGCCCTGGGTGCTGTGCTCTGGCAGGGGCTGGGACTGGCTGACCTCCGGAGGTCCCTTCCACCCCTCCCCATGCTGTGGTTCTGTGAAGCACAGGAACAGGTTGGTGGCATTAAGCTGCCAGCTGGAGGAAGCTTTTTTCTGTGTCACCTCCTGGGTCAGCCACATCTCAAGCTAGCTATGACTTTAGGTTCTTGGGGAACAGCCTTCTCCACGAGGCATGAAGAAACAGAACGTACACAGCTCCCAGAAGATCATCTGACGGTGAGGAGCTGCAGCCAGGCAGGGATGTCTCAGTGCCGCCCCCAGGAACAGTCACGGAGCTGCCAGCAGGCTCTGCGGGCAGCATATGGAGAGCTCAGGCTGCCTGCCAGGGAGGAGATTAACCGAGCACGTGGCTGGTGAGTCTCTGCCCCAGCTCCGTGGCACCGGGAGAAAAAACAACAGTGAGACTGCGAGGAGCCCCCTGGGCACCGGGCAGCAGCGCTGGCCACAGGCAGCTTCCATGGAAGAGCTTCCTGCTGCCATCTGCACCCTGCTGGGCTGGTGGCAGCCTGCGGGAGAAGCCTCCCCTGTCAGCTGAGAATCACACCTCAGAGACCCTGCCCCTCAGGTGTGAAGCAGAAAACCCTTCCCTGCTGCTGAGGGGAGGGCACTGCCAGCTCTGCCAGCCCCCTCTGCCCGCCGACACTGCTGCAGGTTCTGCTGGCACACTTCACACAGCCTCCGAGCCTGCTCCTCAGCACCTTCCTGGGCAGAAGAGCTTCAGGGAAGGAGGGAAGGAGAGAGACTGCTCACAAGCTGAGAATCCCGGGGTGGGGAGCTTTGGAAGGGACCTCTGCAGCTCACCCAGCCCAGTCCTGCTCCAGCAGGGCACCCACAGCAGCCTGCCCAGCAGCACAGTGCCCAGCTGGGGCTGGAAGCTCTCCACACAAGGAGACTGCACAACCTCTCTGGGCAGCCTGCTCCAGGCCTCCAGCACCCTCACAACAAACAACTTTCTCCTCCTGTCCAGCTGGCACCTCCTGGCTTCCACTCTGTGCCCCTTGTTCTGTCCCTGGGCACCAGTGAGCAGAGCCTGGTCCCAGCCTCTTGCCCCCCACAGGTGCTTCAGCTCTTGCTGAGCATTGCTCAGCTGCCCTCTGGGGCTGCTCTCCTGCAGGCTCTCAGCCCCAGGGCTCTCAGCCTTTGCTGCTCCCAGAGCTGCTCCAGGCCCCTCAGCAGCTCTCAGCCTGCCCTGGGCTCTCCCCAGCAGTTCCCTGGCTCTGGCACTGGGGAGTCAGCACTGGCCCCAGCACTGCAGCTGTGTGCAGGGCAGGGCAGAGCAGGGGGGCAGGAGAACCTCCTTTGCCCTGCTGGCCACTCTTTTTTTCATGTTCCCCAGGACATCTTTGGCCTCCTTGGCCACCAGGACACGTTGCTGTCTCCTGGGACCTTGCTGTCCCCCAGTTACAGCAGGAATCATTCCAAGTAAAACCTCTTTGGATTACACATTGGAAATGTTCTCTTGATCATCCACACAGCAGAAACTAAAGGTTGAGAATACAGCAGGTGCAGAACCAAACTCTCCTGGCAAGCCTCCACAGCCCTCGTGTTTGTTCCCACACACGGATGTTAGTCACTGCCTGCACAAGGAAATATTGGAGTGGAGCTCACTACCAGCCTGGGGACACAAAAATGGGCATGGGTAAAGGAGGTCTCAGCAAGAAGCTGTTGGGAGAGCCTGAGGAGCATGCTTTGGAGCCTCTGACCTTCTACACACATGACTCTGACAGCTCTGGGCCATGCTCAGGGTCTCCAGAGCTCACTTCCAGCCCCTGACATCCTGTGAGGGTAACTTTGTCAGCATCACAAAGTGATGGAACCACAGAATGGTTTGGGTGGGAAGGGACCTTGAAAGATCACCTACTGCAGCCCCCCTGCAGGCAGCAGGGACACCCCCAGCCAGAGCAGGCTGCTCACAGCCCCAGAGCTGCCCTGCACTGCTGCCAGCCATGGGGCAGCTCCCAGCTCTCTGGGCAGCCTGGGCCAGGCTCTGCCCACCCTCAGTGTCAAACATTTCTCCCTTCTTTCCACTCTTAATCTCCCTCTTTGAGTGCAAACCATCACCCCTGGGCCTGCCTCAACAGGCCCTGAGAAGAAGTCTGTCCCCAGCCTTCTTAGAGGCTCCTTTAGCCCTGCAAGGCCACCGGAAGGTGTCCCTCGCGCCTTCCCCCCTGCAGGCTGCACACACCCAATCAGACAAAGAATGGTTGGAGTTGACGACCCTAAAGGTCTCTTCCAACCCAACTGCTTCTGTGGTTGTGTAACCTTGCTGCAGCAGCTCCCACCCAGCACAGACCATGCAGCATCAGGAGCTCCATCTGGCCCCTCTGAATCCAGCCCTGACACCAGGAAACATCCCCAGCAGCAGGAGACTGATTGAAGCTGGCAGCAAGGGCTGTCCAAAGGCTGCTGTCAGACTCCCATTCCTTGTGGAGCAGGGGGAAAAGCACCCAGATGGGTGGGGGATTATCCCAGAAGGGCTCAGGCTGGGAGGGACCTCACAGCTCCTCTGCTCCAAGCTCCTGCCATGCCCAGGGACACCTCTCAGCCAGACTCAGCTGCTCAAGGCCTCATCCAGCCTGGCACTGAGCCCCCCCAGGCAGGAGGCAGCCACAGCCTCCCTGGGCAGCCTGTGCCAGGCTCTCACCACCCTCACACTCAGCAACTTCTTCCTCAGCTCCACTCTCAGTCTGCCCTCCTCAAGCTTCAGTCCACTCCCTCTCATCCTGGCACTACAATCCCTTGTAGAAAGCCCCTCCCCAGCTTTCTTGTAGCCCCTTCAGGCACTGGAAAGCTGCTGTAAGTCTGCCTGGAGCCTTCTCCAAGCTGAACAACCCCAACTGTCTCAGCCTGTCCCCAGCAGAGCTTCTGCAGCCCTCCCCAGTCAATGCTCAGTGGGAACAGACACTGCCATGGGTGGAGAGTTTTAGCTTTGGAGGCCAGAAGCAGCTGGCAGCACAGGGTCCTTGCAGTGGGGAAAGGCCTCTAAGCTCAGCAGGTCTGGTGGCTGACCCCAGATCACCACAGCCACTGACCTGCCACCTCCACACCTGTTTGTGAGCCTCACCTCACTTCTCCCCTGAAGGCAGCTGAACAATATCAAAGCTCTAGGAACTTGGCCCAGGCTTTGCTTCCTCTGTTCTCTGCAAGCCAAAGGAAACTCTCCACAGCAACTGCTCTCAGGGGCTGCCCTTGGCATTGCCAGCAGCCTCCTGCCAGGCTGTAGGTGGTAATGGAGCTGTGGAGCTGTCCTTGGGAATGGATTTGGGAAGCAGAATGAGAGAGCTGGAGCTGAGCCCTCCTCACCTGGGCAGGCACTGCTGGTGCTCAACACCTGATTGTGGAGGTCTTGCCATGGGGTGGGCAGGAAGGTGGGAAGCAAGAAGGGCTCCAGGGCCAAGTCTTGCTGCTCACAGCAATGACTGCAGTCAGTCTGATGTTATGGGAGGGGGAAGGACAACTCCTGATTGCTGGGCCACAGGCTCTGTTCCACAGCCCCTGCAGAGCTCTGCTCTCATAGTCCTGCTCAGCAGTCCCTGCTGCATGCACACAGCCACAGAGTGCACAGCTCCAACCCCACCATGGCCACCAAACCATGGCCCAAGTGCCATGCCCACACCTTTCTGGGACCCTTCCAAGCATGGGGACTCCACCACTCCCTGGGCAGTGCGTGCCAGTGCCTGACCACTCTTGCAGCACAGAAATTGTTCTTCATGGCCAACCTGAACCTCTCCTGGCACAACTTCAGCACATTTTCCCTCTTCTATCACCTGAGCCTAGGGAGCAGAGCCCAAGCCCAGCTGGCTGCAGCCTCCTCTCAGGGAGCTGCAGAGAGCAATGAGGTCTCCCTCAGGCTCTTCTTCTCCACCCTGCACACTCCCAGCTGCTGCTCCCCAGCCCTGCTCTCCAGACCCTGCCCCAGCCCCTCGGTGTCCTTCTGGGAGTGAGGGCCCCAAACTGAAGCCAGCACTCCAGGTGTGGCCTCCCCATTGCTGAGCACAGGGACAGGCTCACTGCCCTGCTCCTGCTGCCCACAGCATTGCTGCTCCAGGCCAGGCTGCTGGTGCCCTTCCTGGGCACAGCCTGGCTCATCTCCAGCTGCTGTTGACCAGCACCCTCACGACTTCTCTGCTAGGCAGTTTCCAGCCACTCTGCCTCCATCCTAGAGCCATTGTGGGGTTGTTGTGACCCAAGAGCAGGACCCAGCTCTTGGCCTTGTTGAACCTCATCCCATAGCCTTGCCCCATGGCTCCAGCCTGGCCAGGTCCTTCTGCAGAACCTCCTCCCCTCCAGCAGATCAACACAGCCACCAGCTTGGTGCCATCTGCATGCTGGCTGAGGGTGCCAGGATGCCCTCACCCTGACCATTAGCAAAGGCCTGAAAGAGAAGTGTCCCAAATATCTTTTAACCTCCTTTTGCATGTTTCAGTTCAGTGCCAGACCCAAGGGGCACTGCTGCTGTTTTTCCCTTTGCACCATTTCCAAGTGAATTCTTTGCTCTCGAAACCAAAACCTCTTCTTTTTTTTCCCCCTTTTTGGGGTGGGAAGAGGACTCGGTGTGAGGGGTGAGATGATGGGGATGGCAGAACCAAGTGCTGGCAGGGCTCACAAAGGGGGGAAAGATCTTTTTTTTTCTTCAACCCAGAGCACCTGTTTGCTCATTTCTTGTTTTCCCTTCCAGCCTGAATGATGTTTTGTTTAGTTCAGGGAAATAAACTCACTTAATACATTCCAAAACACAGATGGCAGCTGCTGGGAAAAAAAAACCAATCAGAACCCAACCAAGCAAACCAGTAAAAGACACTGTTGTGACAGGGGATGGGAGGGAGCTGAGCCCTCCATGGAGGGAAGGGAAGGAAGGGAAGGAAGGCAAGGAAGGGAAAAAATCCTCTCTGTTTTCCAACAGGCTCTGGGCTGGAGCTGGAGCAGCAGTTTCCATAGACTCATAGAACTCTTTCAGTTGGAAGAGACCTTTGGGACCACTGAGTCCAGCCTTCAATCCAGGAGCATCCTGGTCACTGATCATGTCCCCACATGCCATGTCCACAGCTGGCAGGGAATCAATAAGGTTGCCAAAGACCTCCAGGATCATTGAGCCCAACCACAACCCAAGCACCTTGACCACAGCTCTGTCCTGAGCACCACAGCTGCAGCTCCCTGACCACCTGCAGGGTGCCACCATGCCCTGGCAGGGATGGCTCTCAACAGGAGCTGGCTGCTCAGAGCCTCCACACCAGAGGGAATGCGAGGCAGGAGCGCCAGGAGCAGGCAGCACAGCCAGAGAGGTGTCACTGCAGGACTTGGTTAGCAGCTCTGATCTTCCACCAAGCTGCTGCTGCTGCAACACTCCTGCATGTGGCAGGTGTGAGAGGAGGATGCAGAGAGGCTGCTTGAGGCTAAAGATGAATAATAAATGATGGAGAACTCAGTGAGAGCCTTGAAAGGCCAGCAAAAGGCAGGAAAGCTGTGGGAGGGAGGGGAAGGGAGCTGGGATTGCAGCTGAGAAGGGAGTGCTGCTCTGCCTGGGGCTTCCAGGAGCACTTGGCTGGAAAAGCCCTTTCAGGTCATGGAGTCCAACCAGCCTCCAGCTCTGCCAAGGCTGGGGCTAACCCAGGCACAGCTTCACTGAGGGCATTGGGTTGGAAAGGACCCTCGAGGGGCATCTCAGCCCCTGCAGGCAGCAGGAACACCTTCAACTAGAGCAGGCTGCCCAGGGACACATCAGGGCAATGGGGCCTCAGCCACCTCCCTGGGCAGCCTGTGCCGAGCTTTGAGAACCCTTTCAGTCAAGAAGCTTCCTCCAATGTCCAACCTAAACCTGCCCTGGGGCAACCTGAGGCCATTCCTTCCCACCCTGGCCATGATGGATCTCCATTGCCTCACTGCTGTCACTCAGGGTCTGCTTGAAAACCCACCAAATGGCTGAGGTTGGAAGGGACCTCAGAGGTGGTCAGAAGAGATCTTGCAGGCACCTTCAGTGGGGCCAGGCAATGCTCGAAGTGTTTCTCCTGATGATTGTTTGGGGTTTAAAAAACTTCTGAGTGGAGTTGGAAGGAGGCACTCACCAGCAGAACACCTCCAGGCACAACTCAGTGGTGTTGTGCTGCTTCCAGAAGTGCAATTTTCTTGTCTGGGCAGGAGAGATGTCCTCAATAAATTAAAGCAGCAATGTGGGCAAGAGGAGAAGCTTCTGGCAGCTGAAGTGCTCCCTGCTGTGTGCAAGGAGTGACCAGGCAGGAAAATGTCCCAAGCCAGCTTCAATCCCTGAAGCAGTAAGGCTGGAAAAAGCCTCCCAGATCATAGAGTCCAACATCAGTCCCACAGCATCCTGGGCCCTGAGTGCCATGGCCACAGCTTGCTCAAACAGCTCTGCAGCAAAGCTTCTGATGTTGTCTTGGAACTCACAATGCAAAACCAGGCCCAGAACCCCAGCAGGGTGTGGTGGGCAGGGACCCCTGCAGCTCACCCAGCCCAGCCCTGCTCCAGCAGGGCACCCACAGCAGCCTGCCCAGCAGCACAGTGCCCAGCTGGGGCTGGAAGCTCTCCACACAAGGAGACTGCACAACCTCTCTGGGCAGCCTGCTCCAGGCCTCCAGCACCCTCACAACCAACAACTTTCTCCTCCTGTTGAGGTGAAGCCTTTATGGAACCATTCTGAAGTGAGTCTTGCTCTTACTGCCCCTCCCTTGCTCCATCTCCCTCCAGACAGGTCGGAATGAGCTACTCACAGAATGGCATGGGTTGGACCTTCAAGATCACCCAGTTCCAGCCTCCTGCCATGCCCAGGGACACCTCTCAGCCAGACTCAGCTGCTCAGGGCCTCATCCAGCCTGGCCTTGAGCACCCCCAGGCAGGAGGCAGCCACAGCCTCCCTGGGCAGCCTGTGCCAGGCTCTCACCACCCTCACCCTCAGCAGTTTCTTCCTCAGCTCTACTCTCAGCCTGCTCTGCCTTGGGTTAAGAGTTCACCCTTAAATCCTGGAGCTGCAGCCCTCTGGAATGAAGGCAGCAGTTGGCTTCCTCTGGCTGCAGAAGCGCCACCAGCTGCTTTTTGTGTCCCTCTGGGGAAAAAACCCAACCAAACCAACAAATCCCACCCAAACCCCAACAAATCAACTTTCTCCAAGCTTGCAGAAGAGTTGTGCACTGTAAGTATCCCTCCTGGGTCGGGGAGCAGAGGCAGCAGCTCCCTGCACTCCCAATCTGCCAGCTGGATTAGCACTGCTGGGCACAGGCACAAGGAGCAGAGGCTGCAGAAGCTGCTCACAGCATGAAGTGGAAAACCAAACCAACCCCAGATTGGCTATTTCACAGTGGCAAAGCACAGAGGGCACTGAGGGAAGCCCAGAGCCACCCTTGGGTCAGTCCAACCAGCAGCCCAGCCCCAGCATGGCCACTGAGCCCTGGCCCTCAGCACCATGGCTTGAACCCCCTCGGGGCTGGGGACTCCACCACTGCCTCTTCCCAGCCCCTCCTTGAACATCAAGGACAAGCTGTAGGAGCAGCCAGCCCAACACCAACCCAGCACCACCATGGCCCCCATGGCCACACCTTTCTGGAACCCTTTCAGGGGTGGGCACTCTACCACCTCCCTGGGCAGCCTCCTCCTAGCCCTGACCACTTCTGCACACAGAAGTTGTTCCTCCTGGCCAACCTAAACCTCCCCTGGGGAAACTCCAGGCCATTTCCTCTCCTGTCCCTTGTTCCTTGGGAGAAGAGCCCAACCCCCACCTCACCACAAGGACTTGGCAGCAGTCTGTGGATCTCCACACAAGACCTCAGGGAGCAAACACTGCTGAAGCCATTTTCTGGGTCCTGGGGCCAGATTGGGGCTGGAGCAGGGCCAGAGAAGGGCAACAGAGCTGGGGCAGGGTCTGGAGAGCAGGGCTGGGGAGCAGCAGCTGAGGGAGCTGGGAGTGTGCAGGGTGGAAAAGAGTAGCCTGAGGGAGACCTCATTGCTCTCTGCAGCTCCCTGAGCGGAGGCTGCAGCCAGCTGGGCTTGGGCTCTGCTGCCTAGGAACAAGGCACAGGACAAGAGGAAATGGCCTCAAGATGCCCCACGGGAGGGTTGGGTTGGACATGAGGAGAAACTTCTTGAGTCAAAGGCTGCCCAGAAGGTGGCTGAATGCCCACCCCTGGAGGGGCTTCCAGGGGGCAGAGCTGTGGTGCTGAGGGCCATGGGTGGGTTAGAGAATGGTTGGGCTGGAGGCTTTCACAGAGCCTGCCCAGCCAAGGCAGCTCTCACTCTATGGAGCACATGAAGTGACCTTTGCCTACCAAATGAATCACTTTGAGTTTCTCAGCACGCTGCTGGGCAGTGCCAAGACCTGAGGAGCCAGACTAATGGGCACTGTGCTTACAGGAATCCTCTGCTCCACGCTGATGGAGGACTGGAATCAGCCCTCACCAAAAGCCAGAGTGGGGAAGGTCTTCCTGGCAGAAGCCAAAACAAAGCACCTCCTTCCCAGGCCCATTCTCATCCATCACTCAGAGCTTGCATTTCACTCTCTGCCTTTCCATGGCTGTCACTGTTGGCACCCACAGCAGCCTGCCCAGCAGCACAGTGCCCAGCTGGGGCTGGAAGCTCTCCACACAAGGAGACTGCACAACCTCTCTGGGCAGCCTGCTCCAGGCCTCCAGCACCCTCACAACAAAGCAGTTTTGAAGGAAGTAGAAGTCAGTAGACACAGGAGCTAAGAAAGTCAAAATGATCCAAGAACCAAGACCTGTAATCCCTCCTTGAAGCCTTCTCTTCATGCCAGTCTCTCCCAATGTTAGAAACCCAATGCCACATCCACCAGGACAGAGCAATCAGGGCTGGGGCTTGGCAGCACACTGCTGACCTCAGGTTCAGGTTCTCAGACCCATTTCTTCTCCCTCTCTGTCCTACAGAATCATTTGAAACTCAAGGAGGAAGATTTAGGCTGGGGAGGAGGAAGAAACTGTTTGCACTGAGGGTGGTGAGACCCTGGCCCAGGCTGTGGTAGCTGCCCCGCCCCTGGCACCATTGCAGATGAGGTTGCAGAAGGCTCTGAGCAAGCTGCTCAGTGGCCATGTCCCTGCTGACTGCAGGGACGTTGGACTGGCGCACATCTAAAGGTCCCTTGCCACCCAAACTGCTCGGGGTGGCTCTGGTTCTGTCACTGAAGCTGAGGGAGATGCTCAAACCAAACTCCACTCTCATGCCAACAGTGACCTCCAGTGAGAGCTCAGCAGAAATGAAGCACTCAGAGAACAGCCATGGTGAGGAGCTTCAGGAAGGAAACTGCCTGAGCACCTTGGCCAGGCTCTACCTGCCTGCAGGAGCCTTCCCTAGGGACCAAACCTCACCGACAGGGCTGCAGGGCACCACTGAGTGCTGGAGCCTGCAGCCACCCTGTGCCCATCTCTGCCTTTCCTTGGCTTCTCTCTCCAGCTCAGTGAAATCTTTATCCTCAGCATTGCCTTCCAGAGGCCTCCAGAGCAGGATCTCCAGGCTGTGGTAGCAGGAGGGGCCTTGTAAAGCTGCCCCTCTCACACAGGTTCTTCCAAAGCTCTCTGTGTCCTCCCTGGCATGGCTGCTGCTGCAGGCTGGCACCACCCTCTGAGCCATTGCCTGCCTCACTGAATGCCTGCCATGAGGCCAGCAGAAGCCCTCACAGACCACATGGCTGAGGTCTGCATTTGCTGCAGCACAGGCTGGGGCTTCTGCTGCCCTTCTCACACAGGCAGGGAGGTTGGGAATGCCCTCCTAGATCCTCTAACACCAACCCAACTGCTCTAATGCTGAATGCAAGGGCAGGGCTGGATGCCCTTTGGAGGTCCCTGCCAACCCAACCCATTCTAGGAACCCATCAGCTCAGCCCCACCACGGCCCCAGCTGCCATGGCCACAGCTTTCTTGAGCACCTCCAGGGGTGGGGACTGCACCACCCCCCTGGGCAGCCTGTGCAGGCACAGGCAGGAATTTCTGATCCCTGGGATACTGCTGGGACTGGGCTGCTGCAGGGATCAGAAGAGTCAAAGTGTCCAAGGAGGGTGTGCACCTGGGGGGAGCTGCCTGAGGATGCAGAGGTGGAAGGAAGCAAAGAGCTTCTGCAGCTAAGACAAGAGAGAAAGCAAAGGGAAGGAGCCTTGAGGCAGAAGGGCAGAAAGAGCCCTAATGGTCATCAGGGAATGAACAGAGCACAGCAGGCACCACCCAGAGTCACAGAACTGTTTGGGTGGGAAAAGCCCTCTGAGGTCACCCAGTCCTACACCAACCCAACCCCACCATGGCCACAAACCATGCCCCCAAGGGCCAATTTTGAGCTTCCACTCCAAGAAGGACATTG
>VWYK01013153.1:0-19812 GCA_013399775.1 Semnornis frantzii
TTTGTGGCCTCCTTTGGACCTGCATGGACAGGTCCATGTCTTTACTGCGCTGAGGACTTCAGACCTACACAGAGCACTGCAGGTGGGATCTTAAGAGAGCAGAGCACGAGAGAGATACAAACTACTTCACCTAAATAAATGGCAAATTCCACTCCATTTAGCATTCTGGATTGTCCAAAGTACCTTTCCCTCCAAACCATTCTAGGGCACATCCTAAAAACTCAACAGCAATGGGCACCCACAGCTTCCACATCACAAAGCTTTTCTTGGCTCAGTTTTATGTCTTACTTGGAATATAAATTCTGTATTAGTGAACATTCAGCATCATCATGTTCAGAGTGCACAGGAAAGCACCAGAGCACTTAGGCAGTTGGAAACAATAAGGTTGGTGAGATAATAGCATTTAATTTGTTGACAAACAGATTAATGAGCCTACCTAGAAGAGGAGGAATGAGTATTTGTCATTTGAAAAAGACAGGAAATAGGAATAAATATGCATTGTTAACAGAATTCTTGTCAAATGTGGCTTGATAGGAAAGCTGCTGTCTGTGATAGTTGCCTGGATTATGAAACTAATCTTATTTTCTAGGGAAATGCTGTGTTCCAGGCTGATACCACGTTTTATTTTAGCCTAGAAGACAAGATGTGGAATAGAGGAAGAGAAAAACAAAGTCACTAATGGGTTACATTACAGAAAAATCAAGAGTTCCAGCAGATGTTAATAGCTTGATAGGAAAATTAGTCAGATTGGAGTGCATTCCCCTGAGTGGAGCAATGATTTCTTCTGGCAGTAGCTTCACTGAAATCAGTAGACCTCCCTGTGACATGAAGTGCTGTTTGGCATACATGCAGAACAGCCACCATAGTGGGACCTTTCCTATAGAGAAGGTGGAACTAAAACAGACTTCATCAGTCAGATCTTTTTGTGTCTGGACTCTGTCCTGTTCAGAGAGTAGTATCACAAAAGCAGATTGGCATTGTGTGCTCTTGTCTAAAGAATGTTCACTTTACATCCTCTGCAAAGAATGGTTTGCTTCTGATGTTTTCTCTGCTTGTTTCTGGTAACAGCACATGTTCGACTCAGTCTGAAAGCAAATCTGAGCCTATTAATGGATTTCATACTGCAGAGTGGATATTATCCTGCTGAAAATATTCCAGCACTAGACTCCTTGCTGTAGTACTTAATTATTTGTGGAGTGCCACTTGTCAACATGCCATCTCACTGCTAGGTAGGAATCCTGCCCTGGGACTGGCCCCAAGCCCGTTGGCTAGGTTAGGTGTGAAAAACTGCCCTCTTTCTGTCTAGGCTGTTCTTTTCCTGTGTATTAAACAAATACAAAGTCTACAAATATTTCCTTTTGTTTCCTCCTCTTCCCCTCCCTGACCTTCATTCCACATCCTTGGGATGAAAATATGACATTCTGAGGATAAAGAAAATACATGAATTTTGTTTCTAGCTGGTCAAATATTCATACGAATTTGTGCAAAGACATCTGCTGGCCCTGGAATGAGCCAGAGGACAAACATTAAAATAAAGTCAACATTATAATAAACTTAGCAACACACTCTGGCAATTTTGCAGAGCTTTCCCACACAACAAATTCCTTAAGGTGAATTCAATAGAGACAGAAAACAGGGATAAAATAGCATATAAAGACTAGATTGATAATCATTATTTTAAAAGCCAGAGGTCACTGATGAGAGAGGTAGAAGATTTCCAATAAAGAGGAGTGAAGTCTTACAGACTTGGGAAGCAGGAGAAGGTAATAACCTGAAAAAATTGACACTTTAAAAAATGGAAGAAAAGAAATATGGAAGAGAGAAAATGTTGTGCCAGGGAGACAATAAAAGGAATTAGGATTAGAAAAAAGAGACATAAGCAATTGGGATTATTTTGAAAGCCTCAATACACAAATTGAATGCATCACAAGGTAAATTTTAAATCCTAGTACTAGATTTTGCAGACCCATAAGGTTAAGTACATGGTACATTATTAGTGCCGTCTTTCTGGGATAGTCTGTCCCAGTTATAACAATTAGATGTTCAGAGAGAAATTTTCTTAGTGACATGGAGTGAAGCACTCTAGAAAAGAGTGAAAACATACCTGAAGGATTCTAGTCAAGACCTTGCTCTGGTTGTTCTAAGAGCAGGAAGATGAATGAGTTTTGCTTCTACTGATTTTTAGAGGAATACAAACCCAAACACAGCCATAAAAAGCAGAATTTGAAGAAAGAGCAAAACAGTCTTAAGTGCATGTATTGGTTGTGTCCAATTCTCTGTTATGTCTCTATTTTAAGAGATAAAAAACTTTAGAAGCCCTATACAGTGTTTGGGTATATTTCTTGATGAAGTAACCTGTGTAGTTGAAATTAAGAAAGTGATGGATAATGGAAAGGTGATGCTAAGCTTACAAAAAAAATCTTTGTAATGAGAAGACATAAGGAGAGAGACTTTTAGGGAGACACAAGAGTTTCTGTTGTCAAAGCAATTGGTGGAGTGGAGTTGGGCCAGGAGAGCAATATTATATAAAAGCAAAACAGCAAAAGGGGACAAAATTGCATGAGTCATGGGAATGGAAAGGACAAGAAGAAAAAGAAGAAGGAAAGGATAAAACAAAGAAATGGAAAACACTTAATAGGACGACTTCCATTCTGAGCTGCTGAAGCAGGTTGACGGTATAAACAGGCAGCCTTGCTCAGCAAACCACAGCAGGTAAGGGAGGGCTTGGTAAAAGAGGCCAAGGGCTGGGACCTCAGAGAAAGCCAGGGGATGAGAGGATGTGATGGAGAACAAATGGCAACCAAGGCAGCTGGAGAAGGTGTAAAGATTGACTAGAGGGTGGGAAGATCTGTAATCATTATGTAGACTCCTTACAAACTAGGATAAAACATTATCTCTGCAGCTTTGCATTACTTGGTTGTCAGGAAGTGAATGCAAACCCTCCAGCTGCTGAATTGTGCCTGGTTGCTCTGGTCCCAAGGAACTGCTGTCACAGATGAGCTCTGACAGAGCACAATTCCATGAAGGGGGTTTGGTTTAGCTTAGCTGTGCTCCTGGTATTGAACTTCACTTGTATCTGCAGCATGCTGTAGACAGGGTGATGATATGGACTCATGGACTGTGTATTGACATTGTTCTCCTGAGCCAGGACAAATAATGTCAGGATTGGCACAGAAATGTAAGAAATGTTTTGAAGAGAAGCTTGTTTCATATTCATAGCAGTCATTGCTAATATCAAAGGAGCACCATGCCAAGACTGGATTGTCTCATAACCCAACTAACTCTATTATGCCAAGCTTTGTGTGGTTCCTTGGTTTGGTAGCAGCCTCAAAAATCACTGTCTTTCAGTACTGATTGCTAACCTAGCATGGGCTGAGCTGAACAAGGTGCTCTGACCCTTTAATGCACTGACACATTCAACTCCTCATAAAGTAAATTAGCAGAAATATTTTTATTTTATTATTATTATTTTATTTCTTGAAAATATTTTATGTCCAATACCTGCATCTTCTTTCAGTTCATCCAAATGCAGCTCCTCACCAACCGAGGTCACATTCGTTGTGGCTGCTGTTGTAGTCTCTTGCTGCCCCTCTTCTGAGGGTAGTGCCTGGCACACTGGAGCTGGAGGGTCACTCTGTGTTGCTCTCACGGCATCGTCACCAGCGCAGCCTTTGCCTTCAGTATCTAAAACACCAAATCATTTCATCTTAACTAAACCATGAACAGTGAAAGTTGAAACTTCCTTTTATCCCCTTGAGAAGAGTGAGTCTCAAAGCTACTAGTGCTCAGGGGACTGAGATTAGTCTCAGAGCAGCACCTGATCTCTAATGGTGCTAAGCATCTGCACTGCAAAACTTGTGGTGGGCAGCCCATCTGGATAGTAATAGCCAGTCAGTTTCCTCAAAAGGGCACCTTTTTCTGTTGGCATCTAGCAGCCTGGGCAAATATGCAGGTACAGGAAGGTTCAAGCACCTGCTGCATGGGAGATGAGCACAAGCATGGGAAATTAGAGGTCTCTGGGAGATGCACAAGCACAGCTCATGGTGCAGTGCAGTCACAGGCTGGTCTGACACATCAGTTGTGTGAGGCCCATTGCATGACATGCTGCCATCCAGCTGTGCCAGCACTAATGCCAGAGCCTTACTGAAGACAAGGCTGCTAATATTCCCTACCAAGCTGTAGGTTTGGAGCATAGTTTTACTCAGATTTGAAAAGCATGCCCTGTATGACTGAGCTGATCAGAAATTCAAATCCCTCTTCATGCAGACCTAGAAACTGCTCCCTTTGCTTACTCTGAAAGATTTTTGTGCCAGTGATCCCTGCAGCTGTACGCATCTTGATGACTGAAGCTTTTCTAGTATTCTCCTATTCAGGCAAGAGTCCTCAGAATACAAACTATCCTTTTACTTCATGTCTCTCTCAGAATTTATGAGATCTACATCACTGATACAAACCAAAGAAAGCAATTACTTCTCACTCTAGACAGCACTCCGTGCTGATGGACATGTCTGCTGTTCACCCCTGACCTCTTAACTTGTATTTCTCAGCCCTAGACACTCTTTTCTGGAGCCTGACGCAGCTATGTTTTCTTGCAATGATATCATGACAAGTTTCTGAAACATTGATTTAAAATAGCTAGCATTCACAGCTACTCCTTTTTAATACTATGTGGACAGTCTTCAGAGTAATTTATTGTGCTTTTGGGTAAGGGTATCAGATCTTGGCCCTGCAATGCTGCAGAAGGGATGCAGTATTTTTGTGCACTGAGCTCACTCAGTCTGCCTCATAATCACGTTTGGTGAAAAGTTACTGTTCTTAAAATAGCACTTGCAGTAGCACAGTTGCTATGATACAGAGAAGGGGAGGGGGAAAAAGTTCATTGCCTACATTTTAGCTCATTGTGAAGGCAGCCTATACATAATCATCGGTGTATTAGCAGCTGCCTGCATTATCTGACAGGCAGTCCTTCTTGGCTGTTAAGCACAGTTACATATGATCAGTTTTGTGCTCACAATGGGGAGAAATATCAGGGGAAGCTACGTAAATGTTTTCAAGGCAACTGCTTTGCATGTTCCTTACATCCTTCAGAAAAGCAGGCTGCTGACAGCTGAACCACAGTGAAACTGCAGCCAGAGACATGAGCCCCTTCAGATCCCAGCCAATGGAAAGTGTAATGACTAATGAAGTAATGACAAGCAGAAGACACCCCTGTTAAGAATCTCAGTTGAGGAGCATCTGAGTTCTACAACAGTGATGTTTCTGGTCAGAGTTCTTCAGCTTGTGCTTAGATCAAAGTGGGTGTGCTGCTTTGATTGGCAGCACGTCTCCACATGGTATTTCAAAGATCGTCTAGGGACAGCAACTTAGATCCACTGATAGGGAAAGCAGCAGGGTCTTGAGTAAAGTAACTAGAAGTGGGGCTGTAATTCTGTTGAGAATGAATTCCACAGTATGCCAGACTGCACCCTCTTTCAGAGTTCAGGCTGGTTCCCTAGAGTGGAGCTGCATTTCAGGTTCAGTTTTCAAGTGAGCTGGAGAGGACAGAAGCTGGAGCTGGAGAGGACAGAAGGGGCCCAAGCTGTGCAACTGCGCAGTGTGTCTGGCCAGCTGGGTTTTGGGGTTGTGTGAGGAGAAAGGGTGACATAACCTGTTAGGATGACTCATCACCAACCAAGGACAGTGCAATTTCACCCTGGGCTGCTCACAGATTGATGCAGATTCTGCGCTATCTTTGTGATTTGCTCTGAGCCAAACAGTCCAGTTCAAAATGCTGCTTGACAGGCCTCGTGCTGCCAGAATGGAGTGTGACACAACTACTGTAAATGCATGAAGCAGATCTGGAGGTTTCTCAGACTATACCTTCATCCCAGTTCGGGCTATTTATGAAAGAGAGCAAGAATCAAGTCCCTGAATTGGAGTAGAGTCTGATGAAATAAATGGATTTTAGGATTTACTACAGACTTTTAGCATAGTATTGCTGCTTTGACAATTGCAACTCACAGCATAAATGAGGACTTAGCCTTGAAATTGCTGCCAATTCAGCTCAGTCCAAGTAGGGCACTAATCATTTACTGAGAATTATTTGGGTCAATTTTTTATTCCAGTTAATAAGCTGCTTCTACTAATATAACAAAAAAAGCCCTTGAGATTCACAACACACTGTAAAGAAAACTCGCAGGTAGCTGCAATGTCCTTCAACTGACTGTCAGCTGTTCTTTCCTTTCTGGGCAGCAAGGTGGTACTGAAAACTTGTTTGATGGGTATAGGAGCTCTGTGCAATTTCATTGCAGACAGGTAAGCAGCCTGTGTGCAGCTGCCTTAAAAGCACAATTTGTCATCATTTCCCACAGGACTATATATATTTACTTAAACTGTTTTCATTTTGTTAAAATGACCTAGCAACATTTGTTTTCCTCCCAACCAGTTCTTTGTGTATGCAAGAGGTTTATTGATTCATTATGATTAATATCTTTTATCGTGCTCTACAGGAGTTTTATTTTACCATTCTTTTGCAAAATGCTACATGTGTGTGTCTTCAAATTCATGGATTAAGGGGAACTTTCATAGCCCTAACAGAAATTGTATGTATTTTTCTAACCAATGGTGCTAACATGCTAACAGGGCAACTCATTATCTAGAATTATGAGAGCCACAACGAGTCCAGTTGACAGGAATTAAAAGAGAGCTTTCTAGAAACTTCCATTTTAGAACAAGCTGATTGTTTGATAGCTTTTTTTTTAAAACTTGGACATAAAATTCATATTAAAATATATCAAATAAAATAATATTTAAATTGCTTTACTGCAATGAAAAAAAGAATCCTATTCCAAATGCTCTTTTTTTGACTCTTCAGTTGCTCAGTTACACTCCAACATAGCATCACTGAGTATTGTCCCATAGCCTATTTATAGGCATGGCATTTGTTTTATACAAAGAAACTCAATTATTAGTTTCAAAGAACATAATTTCTATCAGATTGATCCAATTCAAAAGACCATGCTTTCTTCATGACAGTGCTTTTTCCTAAGAAGTTTTCAATGTAAAGATGGATTTCTTTCTTTTATGTCTGTTTAGGTGGAAAATGGCAATTGGGATGTTGGTCGTAACACCGGGAGGTCACTTGATCTCACAGAGCAGTCACCCGTATTTCTTTCTCCCTTGAGCACTGGTCAGGGCTTCGGAGCAGGGATGTACAGAACCACAGTCCTTTGTGCATGTTTCTGACACTATCATCTTTCATTCAGTGACTTCTGCTGAACCTGATTTGTACTCTGGCAAACTTTAAAATGGCACCACCAAATGCTTCATTTTTCTATGTGAATTGAAAACAGGCAGAAGGGTAATATGTTTCGTTACAAACCCAGTTTACTGGAAAGACAGCAGAAAACATCAGATTAGTATCATCTGATGAGAATTGGATTCATAGGTTGTACATGTTATCTGAATGCATCTGTATGTTTAAGTTTATATTTATACAATCTTGAGCTGACTTTTCATGGCAGTAGGATTTGGGTAGATATAGAGCAATTGCATAAAACATAGGTATCGGTTTAGAGTGTACTATGTATAAATCAAGCAAAGACAGAGTTGCATTCAAGATGGTAGCACATCAAAAATTAAACATGTGGACTGATTGCAGCAGGGAGGAATGTGAAGACAGACATGCTTAATTTAGATACTGATTTTTTTTTTCTATTTGCATTGAAAGTTTTCCTTTTTATTCATTGTCTCTCCTTTTTCAATTATATTTCCTATTGTCCTGAAAAAGAGTCCGATAAAAAAGATGAAGAATATTGACTTACCTTGTTCCATCATCTCCAGAAGGCCTTTCTTAATGAGTTCATCCCGACCCTGTCGTGCTGTCATCTTCTTCTCCAGCACTGTATGAAGTAATAGCGTAACACAGCACTAGTTAACAACAGGGTATTCATATAATGGAGTGAGAAAGATGCAATGTGGAAATTCCCTCTAGTCTTAACTACTGTGTGCTTGAAAAGAACTGCAAGGATGTTGTTTTGGGGAGCATGGAGTAGTCAGCCTGTTTGTGCCTTTTTCTTTGTTAAAACAGCTGTAAAATCTCCCACATGCAGAGCTGAGGTTTATGATCTAACCTACTGTCTGATCACACTGTGTGCAGAGTAACAGGGATATTAGAGCCCTCACGCTGTTTAATAAGGCACATTAGAGCTGCCTCAGGAAGTGGTGTCCTTTACTGTGATGCTCCACAAGATATCAGAACACGTGGAGGGAACTGCACCATCCCATCTTAGGAAATGGCAAGAGAGTTTCTCTCCTTACTGATCTCCTGGGACATCCCAGCAGACTAGCAAGAGCATGCAGTGCTGTGTGCTGGGCTCCTTCACCACAGAGACAGCTGCTTGAGGGAACACATTTTACATGCTGTAGTTCCCTCCTGTCACTTTTCATAATGTTACTGTGACCTATATAATCCTCACCCCAAATAAAAGGGGTGATGATACTTGGGGCCATAAATGTAGACTATTTTGGAGAAGCCTGTGAAAAGCAGGCTGTGTTAAGTCTTGTCCTTCATTCTTGTATTTTTATCTTTTTTCCTAAACATATTATGCTATGTTATGTTATGTTATGTTATGTTATGTTATGTTATGTTATGTTATGTTATGTTATGTTATGTTATGTTATGTTATGTTATGTTATGTTATGTTATGTTATGTTATGTTATGTTATGTCATTCTATAGGGGATCATTTTAGCCTTTAACATTATTAATGTGTAATTTGCTGAAATATCTGAATTAGGTTTAGGACAAGTCACTACTAACATTTCCTATGCAAGCAGTCTTCACTCAAGCTATGCTTTGCTTTGTGCAGCATCGCTCTCTTGTTCTCATCCTACCTGCAGATGTCTGCTTCAACTTCTCATTTTTCTTTTTCCGCCACTTCCATGGTTTGAAGATCCTGCCCAGCGTCGCCAGTTTGCTGTTCCTCCTCACTGGCGGAGTTCGAATCCCTGAGACCAAGTAGTCAGAACGCATTGCAGGGGACTGCTCCATCTCATCTGAGAGAAAAAGAGAGGAAAACCAACTGTTAGATGAAATGTTCCAGCATAGACCTAAAAAGGAGAGCCAAACTGAGGTTCAGCAGCTAACAAGCATTCAATTCAATCTAGTCACCAAGAGAAGTGCAAGACTTTGAAAGAAAGTCTCTGCATTGCTGAAGTCAGTGGCAAGGCCAAGGGACACCAACCAGAAAGGTGTTCGACCTGACTGTGTGAGCCCAGTGCTTCCTACCAGCTGCTCTCTTGACTCTGGTCATGCACAGTACCTGTCTGGATGCCAAATACCTTAGTACCTCCACTGCTGCCATCCCTCATGGATTAATCAATGCTATTAGGCCCATGCAGAGGGGATGTGGTGAATTAGAACAGCCTATGCTTTATTTCGTCGCTCTCCTACCTTCACCTATGCCTGGTACACACCAGGTTTCTCTCCCTCCCAAGGCTGTGTGTAACAGCATTACAACCTTCTGAAACGTGAAGAGCTGAGAGCTCCCAGTAGCTTTAACAGGAGCAGCAGAAATTTAACACATCTGCAAACCAGGCCCATATGGCCTTCAGTTAATCACGTAAATGTAATGCTCATTTAGAAAATGTAGACTGTCATGAAAAGCTGAGAGGAAGTGAGAAAGCTCAGGTCCCTTCTGAATTCCCAACTTGCAGTTCTCTTCTCAGACCACAGGATATAGATGCCTTTTAAATGAACTCTTTTCACATAAGCTAACATAGAACACACTGACTTGTGTGAGCTAATGCAAATCTTTTATATAAGAATAGTTTGTTTGATATGTGCTACATAAGTAAAACCTTAGAACTATTGTGCAAATTTATTCCTTGAGGAAGCTAAGGGGAAAATTCTTTCCCTTTTGTCCAGCCAAGCCACAGGAATGCAGAGATAATGCTTCAACTGGAAAAGCAATTAGGTATTTTAAATGTTTTGTCTTGAATATACACTGTAAGTGTTGCTTGTAGACAGGTCCTGCACAAAACAATACATACTGACCATTCACAGTTGTGTGCCAGCTAGTACCATGAAATAAAGCAGCACAGTCCCATAAATGGGGCTATTGATGTTTTAACTGAGATTTTTATCTGAGTGCCAGTACAGTGACTATTAAAAGAGAAGCTGCTATCAAACATCAGGCACGTTACATGAATAAAAATTGCTGGCAATTTGTGATTTTTTTTCAATAGTCAGTTGTTATTTAGATGGACAATGTGGAGCTATGTACATTTCCCAGTAATTTCTCCCTGGAACAACAGCACTTATCATAAGTTGCTTTATGATTCTAGGATAAAAACCATACAGCATCTTCCAGGCTTTGTTTTCAGTTAAGAGGGTGAAAATGCTTAAATTGCAGCACGGAGGTGGGGATCTCCAAGTAAACAGGAAACAATTTTTTGGAAGATTATTAAACACAGCAGGGGAATGAACACATTCCTCCTCTTCCATTTAATTTGAAAATACTGGTAATAGAGATGAATCATTCAGTGGTGACAAACTAAACACTTGGCCACATGAACTATCAGAACAGAGAAAAGGCTTTGACGATCCCCTGCCCCCACCATGCCTGCCCAGCAAATTTCTCTATGTACTGAATTTAGAGCATCTTTGTCTCATTCCACAGAGTTTATCTTGGGGTTTAATTTAGAACAGACTTTAAATGTACACATTTTTGTCTTTGAAAGAATGATGTATACCCAAGGTGACATTTATAAATTAGAATTTGGAATTTAAAGAATTTAAACTGGGAGCCAAAACTATCAATGAGCCTAGTGGAGGAGTGCAGAGGAGACTACAGCTGGATACAAAGACACCATGTTCCTTCCTAACTGTGTATTCAAAAATGAGAAGTATCACAGAAATAAACTTTGAAGTAGAGCTACTCTTGATTACAGAGATGGCATGAGAATGAAAACAGTGAAGTAGATCTGCTATTAATCAGCTGTTATGATTACTTTAAAACTAACAGAAGCCTCAGAAAACAGCATTTGGCCATTTCTTGTCACATCTCTTGAGTGGGAATGGAAATGGTCCCAAAATTAGCTCATCTCAAAAGAGCTGTAGATCAGGCTGCACATCAGACTGCAAATCAGACCCCTATACCTAGAAGCTACAGTGGAATAGGACAACTTCAGCTCAGCTGTCCCTGGTCCTTGTCTGTGAGACTGCACTGCTACTTAAGCACTTCCTACCATACTAAGAATTTCTCAAACACGTAAATGAATATTTAACACACTGATTTAAAGCAGTACTGTGACAAGTTACTGATCCTACTGCATTTCATTCAGGATGTAGGTGTCTGCAAAGTGGTTCAGGCATCATCCACATGTTTTGTTTAACACTGATAGCATGAGATCATTTCACTACTTTTTGTTGGTTTTTTTCTTTACCAGATAGCAAGAAAGAACAAGGAAGTCACTCAAACTGAAATCTATGTGCCTCCAGCAATGTTCTCTATCCCAGGTATCTCCCTAAGAAAAAGAATGGGGAGATATTGCAAAGGCACTAAGAATTCTCTAAGTGCCTTGCAGTGATCAGTGCTGCTGTAGTTTCTACCAGCCCTGTCAGCTGGGTTTCTCCCATCCCCTTCTGACCTCTTGGTTATGGAAATGTAAGGATTTTGTGTCTTAAATTTTGGTTACAGATTAACTACAGATGGAAATCAAATGTCAGAGAAGACTAGTAGCTAAAACAAATGTTCCAGTGGAAGTTTTTGTGGGCTTTTAAACTTTATTAATGCTTCTCATATAGTACAGACAGTTTTTAAGCAAATGGTTTTATCACCTGGTACATTCTCACCATATGTAGTTCCTACACCATACATTTAGTGAGATGGACACAAATAAAAATAGATAAAAACACAGCAAGACAGACGTCCCGAAGTCTTAAATAACAAGGAAATGGTCTCACTGGCAGTAGGAATCACAAGAAAGCCCTTGGAGCTCCTCATTTCCAGTCAGTTCATTTTTGCGTGGTTGTGGGTTGGCTGCTTGGGAGGGAAGGAGTTGACAGCACAAAAAAGCAGTTCCCACACACAGCAATGAATGCTGAAGGAGAAGGCACACCTAAATATCAGCCAGTTCCTTCAGCCAACAAGCTGCCAAGAACTGCCAACCATCCAACCAGACTGTGAAATATTCAGCACATTTTTTTAATCTGCAGTCAATATTTTAATTATACTAACTGTTCTGTGGAATAATGTGCTTATTTCTCCCAGAGCCTGACAGCCTGGGGCCAGGCCGTGTGATTACATAGAGGATGTCTCCAAAATATAAACAGCCAAGAGCCAAAGCAAGACTTTCCAAATCATCAGGGAGAAATGAACAACAGCTTAACTACCTGGTTTATGCAGAGGGATGAGGGATAGCCATTATACAGAGTCCAGTGAGCACAAGGTTAACCCACACAGCACAGCAGCCTAAACCTACCCAGCACAGGTTGTCCAGGCTCTGCTTGGCCATCACTGCTGAGACAGCAGTGGTCCCATACTGTCCCACAAGGAGATCAGTCCTGTGAGACCAGAGGGGTTTGATGTAAGTGAACCTTGTTTATATGAAAAGTATTTCAAGTCCCTACTGAAGGCAAAGGCTTCTGTACTGGAACTCTAGATAACAGAATAATTGAGGCTGGAAAAGACCTCTGAGATCAGGTCCAGCCTATTAACCAACGCCACAACATCAGCTAAAACATGCCACCAAGTGCCACATCCAGTCTTTTTTTAAAGACCTCCAGGGACGGTGCCTCCATCACCTCCCTAGGCAGTCCAAACCAAACTCCTCATATAGCACACAGTTGCCATTTGCTCTGTGTGTCAGAGTGGAAATTAACATGGCTATGCCCATGCTGATAAAAGTGGGCAAGCGCTAGCTGGGGCAATTTCTAGAGCTACTAACAGTGGTCATGAGTGTAAATGATTTGGTGTCTGAGACATCCCAAATCATATGAGGGGGGGAGGTTCTGACCTGACAGGTATTGCTCTGCAGTACTGCTCTGGGCTGCATAATAAACTAGGCAACGGAAAAGGAAATAAAGCATAGTATTCATTACATTTGCCTGCAGGGTCTCACCTCTCAGAAAGTCTGAGCATCTGCAGCTTCTGTTTACATCAGCAGCAACTGTAATCAGTGCTTCTGAAAAATGTCCCATGGCTTTCTTCTTGAAAATACTGTGGTGACTTAAACAAGCTACTCTTCCTGTTAGTCCTATGGATCGTCAAGTTTTTCTGCACACAGAAATTCTCCCATATACACAGATGCCAGTCACAGAATCACAGAACATTAAAGTTGGGAGGACCCTGAAAGATCATCTAGTCCAACCTCCCTGCCAGGGCAGGATGGCCTAGAGTAGGCCACACAGGAACACATCCAGGTGGGTTTTGAATGTCTGCAGAGACTCCACAACCTCTCTGAGCAGCCTGTTCCAGTGTCTGGCACCCTTACAGTTAAAGAGTTCTTCCTTGCATTCACATGGAACCTTCTATGCTGTCCTATCCTATGGAGCTAGTAGATGGTTTTGGTGCTGAGATGATCATGTCTGAGTGATAACACTGTTGTGAAATTCAGCATCGGGTTCAGGCAGTTTGGTCTGTCTTCTTGAGTTTTGCATGATGAGCCAAAGAGTCTGCAACTGGATGCCTGGGTTGCTGATTATAGCAACTGCAGGCTGCACTCTGCAGGCTGATGTATGGCAATTGGGAACATCAGGAATGCAGAGCTGAGTTATATTGACCTTGCCATGCTGTAAGAGGCACGGGATGCCCTCTCATGAATACACAAATTGCATCAAGAAGCTTATGAGAAGATGAAAGATGCTCAAATTTAATGTGCCGGAAATTTTGGTAACTTAAAGTCACGGTAATGGAAGTTGTGCTTTCTTAAATCCTCTGTGTATGCTGGTAGGAGAAGGACCACTGAAAAATCGGCAACCTGCAGGCAGTTTAAAAATAACACAGCAGACAAGAGCTGCAGGCAAATTTGTAAGGCAGGCGTGCTCTGTTTTCTGATGAATTGGTTTGTAATGCAGCTCTGCATGTTTTCCCCTTTACTGTCATTGCATCTGTCTTTGCAACTCAGTTCAAGAAGGAAAAAAAACGTTCCCTTTGGTCTGCTGCAGAGGGTAGAGACAGTGAGTGGAATCAAAATGACCTGTTCAGTAGTCTGGGATAAAGGTGCCTTTACCACTAGTAACTTTAAGTGCTGCCTAGAGTTAGTGTGCAGAGTTTAGAGGCAGTCTAAAATGGGTATAAGGAGTATGTCAGAGGGAGAGCAGAGCTTTTAAAGGGTTCATGTCTGCTACTTGTCAGTCCTGAAACATGCAAGCCAGACATTTGTGAGGTTAACCAAAAATCAGTCAGAGAGCATTTTTTATCTAGTGAGAGAAATCTGCAGGGGAAAGAAGGCAGAAAGTTTGTCTTGGTTTTAAAGTAAGGACTACACTGAACTTTGCAAAAGAACATTTGCAGCAGGAACAAAGCCCTTATTCCTTAGTTTAGCATCCTAAAATCATAATTTCACCTGCAGGGTAGTGATACATTGTCAGTGTCTAGAAGCCTTTTGACAACTTCTGTTATGTTTCAGAGAAGCAGAATTCAAACTGGAGAGCTTTTTTTTGCACTAGTTAGATGTTTCCTGTGATAGAACTCTTCCTTGTTCTAAAAATGTTTTCCATCACCTGCATTTCTGCAGACACACTCTCTTTCTTGACTCTCTTAGAAAGAAAAGTGCAGTGGAGTGTTCCAGTTTGAAGTTTCCATTGCAGTTTTTTGAACAAATCATATTTTGACATTTCCCACTTTGACTGTTAGAAATCAGAAATTCAAATTAGAAATGAAAAAAAAAATTAAAAATCTTTTGATGAACCTGCAATGTGTCTCATTTTCGAAGGACTTTGTATTTGAAGTTGTGAATGTTTCAATGTTATTTTGGGTTGGTTTGGAAAGATTTACATGGAATCCTTTGTAAAATGGAAAACCTGGTTCTTAACATATTGGTTGTTTAGAAGAGGTAATGTACCTGGGATACATTATTGAATGTAATCATGAGCTGATTCTGGATGCATAGCTGCTGACATGACATAGATTGTTGCTCTGACACATCATATTTGTTACAGCAGAAAAACAGTGAAACCAAGTAGGGAAAACTACAGGACTGAGATGCTACCTTAGGCATTTATCTATCTAATATTTTAGGGTTTATATTGTCAACAGGGTAGGCAAAAATGGCTTAAATTGTTATCTGTTTTCAGAATTGTAATCCTCTGTGCTCAAAATTTCCCGCCTTGGATTTCATCTCAGCCAACAGTTCAACCTCAGAAGGAAGCAGCTGGATAGTGGGCCAGATTGATCCACGTGATAACTACATCATCCATCAAGTTACCTTGTGGGCAAAATCTGCTACAAGTAGATTTATGCAAACTTCAGCGTCACAGAAGTATGTGAAGCCAGGGTGAAAACACCAAGATAAATGGCAGGCTGGTAAAGGGGAATAGAGTCCTTGATGAGCACCAGACCAGGGGTCAGCTTCCATTGAGTGAAAGCTGGTTTTGGGCTGTATCATCATTCTTTTATTGTGTGATATGAATCCTGATTAGGTTTTTATATTTCACTGAAAGAAAATGCAAGCTACCAAGCTTTCCTTTCTACCTTTCCATGTGGTCTCCAGAGGCCAAGCTTCCATTTTCATTTAATGCTCAAATGTTTGCCGTATATCCTTGTTCTGTAGTTTCTACTGCTCCTTAGTATGTTGAATTATGATTTAACATTTTTATTTAATTGAAGGAAGGAAAAAACCAAAACACCATCATTTATGTGTTGGAGGAGGAGGCTGTGCTTGCCAGGGAAGTTATTTCCATTCTCTCATGCTGAGCTTCCCTTCAAAGTATTTGGATTTTAAAACCAGCTTTAGCTGAAATGAATGGGGAAACAGATTATACTTATCAGAGGAAAGAGAGCAGGGAAGTGGCAACTCCAGCTAAATCTCTTAGATAAAAATATGCTTTATATGCTTGAGATTTGTGATTTCTTCCAGAAAATGTTCCTTTGGGAAGTTGACGTATCACCTAGCAGCATTACTGCCATATGAACCAAGGTGCAAAGAAATTAATCAGGAGCCTTTCATGCTTTTGGATCATTGTGCCAAGTCCCAATAGCACTTACTGTGATTTACAATGTGCAGTGTGACATTAGCAATTCATTAACAAAGGAAATTTTTCAGTGTTTGTGCAAGGGAACCCACAACATGCTTTACCTGGATAAGGAAGAATTAAGTAACAATAAGATAATGAGACTAATGAAGGCTTGCTGTGTAATCACAGTTAATTCAGTTGCCTGCGCCTGTAAAAGCCTTCTTTTGGGAGGGGAAACTTGCTATTTGCATGCCACTCACTAAGCAAGAGCTTGGTCAGGCGGCAGCCAGAGCAGCATCTCCTAAGAGTCACAAAAAATCCATTCAAATAACATCAAAGCAGCACAGCCTCCGCAGAGGGCCGAGAGCCAGCCTGCGCACCAAGGCCATCCTGCATCTGCAAAGGGGTTTGTACCACGCACACGTTACACAGCCCCAAGACTGGGCAGTCTCCCCAGGCCTCTTAGAGAGATGCTATTCTGCAGGACACAGGGAAGCCCAGAAAGTACCAGAATGCCTTGAATCAGGCATTCTATGTCCCCATAGTAGTAAAGCTGTTGTCTGCACTGCAGGACCAGTGTTTCATCAACTGCAGTTGTTTAATTAGCTGTAGCCTTGCTGCAAACCTGTTGCAAGGATATTTTTTATAGCTTCCTCAGGGAGTCTGCAGACTGAAACACACCCTGTGCTGGCTTGAAGAGGCACCTTGAAATCCATTTCACTGCAGTTTATCCCTGGTAGCAGTTACTTATAGAGGGCCATATCACACCCAAGGAACTCACTGGTGTAAGGCCAACAGGCTAGTTAGCAGGGAACTATGCATTGCTTTTTCCCAGATCATGCCCCAGAATCAACCTGTTCAAAGTTCCTTCTTTTTGTGGGAGTCTACGTCTGTCAGGCACATCCAAACTTGTACATGAGAAAAATAATCAAATCCTCATGTTCTATGCACTTTTATGCCCTTGTAATGTAATGCATCATTTCCTTCTTCCTTGGAATCACCACAGCTCTCTGTTGGTGCTCACTGTTCAATGCCACTACTGCAGACAGAAAACACTCCTTCTGCTTTGTGAAATGCACTTTGTGAAATGCAACGGAATCTGCTTTCTTTCTTTCTTTCTTTCTTTCTTTCTTTCTTTCTTTCTTTCTTTCTTTCTTTCTTTCTTTCTTTCTTTCTTTCTTTCTTTCTTTCTTTCTTTCTTTCTTTCTTTCTTTCTTTCTTTCTTTCTTTCTTTCTTTCTTTCTTTCTTTCTTTCTTTNCTTTCTTTCTTTCTTTCTTTCTTTCTTTCTTTCTTTCTTTCTTTCTTTCTTTCTTTCTTTCTTTCTTTCTTTCTTTTTTTCCCCCTTTATCACCCCTGCTGCACCTTCACTTTCTTACAGCCACTGGCAACAAATATACATTAACCAACAATCTCTGGTTCTAGGACTGCTATATAGAACAGGACAGAGATTTGGAAGAAAGACTACAAAAATATGACATAAACCAGAACATCTACAGAGAAAGGTAGATAGAAAACAGGCACAGAGACTGAATTCAACTTTTGTCTAAAGGTTACATGTCCGATTTGGCTCCTCATAAAACTGCTATAAAGCTGCCAGTGATTTCTGCATTTGGTTGGTATTTAAATTGTGATGAAACCCTTCATAGGAGGTCATATCACCTGAATGAATTGTTAAATACTTTCTAGGGATGGCTTGGTCTGCTGCACTTAACATTCTGTAAATAGGAGACACATGCAGAAAATTCTCTACGGAGAGCATTGCTTTTAAAGATCTGTTTATCCCACTGCCCATAGGTGTTTTCCAAAGAAAATGTCTTCAAAAGACAGGTGAGTACCACAAACCTTTTGCTGTCCACAAAATCCTTGAAGAGACACAGACATGTGCACACACACACACACACACAGAGAGATCAGGGGGTCGGGCAGTACAAAGTCCCCAGGGAAAATGTCACTTCCACCTGTTAAATCCTGTGTTAAACTTTCCTGCTCCTTACCATGGCACTACCTCAAGGATCAAGTAAGGGCTTTAAAGCACTCATCTAACAAAACTGCAATGTGCTTAACTGTAGAGGTTTCAGTATCTTTAAAAATTAATGAGTTCTTGGGAGGTCCATACCCAAAACATTGAGATTCTGGTTGACAATCTTTAAAGTGCTAACGGGACAATATGCTTTCTAAAATGAAATTCTTTACTGGTCAAGGGTCAAGAGAAATAAATGCTCATAAAATTTACTGTACTGCTTATCTGTATTTGTCTGAAAGAAGATAGAAAGCCATTCCTAATGAGCATCTTCAGGAGAAGGAATGAACATGGAAATGATTCAAAATACATGAAGCTGTCTCCTTTGCAGCTCTTGGAATCACTCCATTCCAGGCTGTTTTTTAATTCGTTTATCAGAGATAAGAGAAAAAATAAACTACTGAGTTGTAACCCTTGCCCTGCATAAGGAACAAAAGAAGAGAGCAGACAATGTCCCACATGGCAACAACAAAACGAGAATTTGGCATGAGAGCAGCAATCTCTGTCCATTAACTCTCTATGTCACCCAGCAGCCACGCAGGGAGAAGAACTATGAAAGTAAATGCTTTTTCTTTTTGCTAATGTAACATATTGGTTGTGTCTACATTAGCAAGTAAAGCAGCCCATTAAAAGAGGGTCTGTGAACAGCTGGTCCTGAGTGAGGTCTCAATATCTTCTGGCGTGCATTTGTTATGTAGCATGATATTACGACTCTAAGCTGCCAGAGAATGAGCTCTTTCATAACAAAGTGCAAAGGAAACAAGATTCTTCTTTAAAACATAAATGCCAACTGGCCTAAGCAAACATGCTTCCAAAAGTGTACTAACCATTCCTGTATTTTCTTTCCACAGGAAGCATAATGATCATTATTTCTCTTACTAATGAGACTTAATAAACCCTAAAAACACATGAAAATTCCTGTGAGTTGTTGGCACTGGAAGTAACTAACTTTCATCAAGACTTTGGCTCTTGCCTTCTTGGTAATGTAAAAATTCCTTCCTATTGTGTTCCAGCCCATATTACAGCTTATCTGAAATGTCCATATACTAGACTTGTATGCTATATATCCTTAGGTTCAGAATAGCATCTGTCTTCCTAGAGCAATTCAGCAAGACATTGTACCATCAACGAAACTGCAGTGCCTAAATGAACAAAACAGATATAATGACAATTTCAAAGTTGCTAGAATGATCTCTGGTGGTGACAGAAAAAGCAAATTTAATGCACAGATGGATGAATTTCTTTTAGCTTGTTCTTCTCTAAGGTTTATCGTGCACTGAATTTAGTGGAGAAGGTTTTGCATTTAACCAGTTCTACTGATTTCATTAACTGGAGTCTACACAGTTTAGATCAAGAACTGGGTATTGTATTTTTTTATTTATTTCATAAAACATTCTATTGTTGCTAAAATTCAGTCAGAAAAATGCATCATAATGTCTTTAAATAGTTACCTTTGAAAGAAGAGAAGTCTAAAATAACCTTTCAATACTCATGTTTTTTTCAAGGAGAAACTTCATGGGGCTGGTTAGGTTGTACAACACAACTACAGAGGTCGTATAGCAACCACTTGCAAATATATTTTTGCAATTTATTATCTCTAGGAATATGAGGCAATAGTATGTGCAGGTGTGAT